>LTAE01001367.1:0-13401 GCA_001647135.1 Pontederia paniculata | reverse complement strand
ATAATAATAATAATAATAATAATAATAATAATAATAATAATAATAATAATAATAATAATAATAATAATAATAATAATAATAATAATAATAATAATAAATATTATTTATATAAAATCCTATTATGAATTAAAATATAGCACTAATTATTATTTATAAGTTTTATTAATTAGACTAATATTTTTATAAATTATTATTATTAATTATAAAGATTATTTTATTATTATTTTGAATTGTAGGGTATTAATTACTTAAATACATTAATTTATGAATTTATAATTTAAGTTGATAAATTTCATTTCAATAAAACAAAATTTTAACGTAATAATATTTATAAAAAATATTTTAATAAAATAATATATATTATTAATAATTATTTATATAAGTAAATATGGTATTATGAATTATCATTTAGATTATTTATATATAGTAAATAAGGTAATGCACATTACTGATAATTTAATAGGTGGTAATTTTTTTATTAAATAATGTAAATTACTGAATAATATTAAGAGGTAATTCAATAAACGTCTTCTTATTTTCATTCATCTTTTTTTCATTGTATTTCTTACTTTTCTTAGTTAAGATAGTTTCTTCTTGTTTTCTGCTTTATTGAGTTTACTTACTTTCAAATAAAGTTTATTCTAGCTCATATTTTATTCCCATTACCATTTTCCATTTATATTTCGTACATTTTTTTATTGAGTTTGTTTATTCTAATTATCTACTCCTTTGAGTTGACGTACTTCCATGAACGGTGTGTACTTACCTATGATTAAAACTTGAAGCCGAAGTGCTCAAATTGTTCTTTTTCTTAAAATGTAAACCCAAACCAAAATGCAAATGATTACAGGTCACCAATTGCTTTTACTTCTCATAACAAACAAATCATATTATTTACTATCAAGCAAAAAATGTAACAAAAGAAAAGTAAAAGGTATATAACACTCATTACATAGGCTTCCAAGTTCCACCTAATTAAATGTACATAGAAGGGCCCAATTCCTAGCCTAGTGAGCAAGATCACCGACACAAATAAATATATCTACTTGGTGGAAAATGTTGGCATAAATATTATTCTTTAATATTCGGCATTTTACACATCCTCCTCCCCTTGTGAAAGCAAAATCTCATCCAATTGAGTGGGCACCCAAATGTAATCCATTATTTCATGTAATCTTAAGATGAAGAATAATACAAGAGAGGAAAAAAGAGGATACATATTGTACACCATCATTCGCACTAGGTTGAAAAAGAAATAATAAAATACAATAAATAAGTGGGTTGATGATTCTTTTGCCTCTTCAAAGATGGGATTTTGTACACTGTTCACAAATCTTTAGAGATGACAAGATGGAATTATATTATAAGTTAATTAATTGCAATGGTTACTTGAGTGCAATTAAGAAAAAAGAATGAGAGCTATAGGAGCTAGACATCTTTAAATCCATCATTATAAACAATATATCTTTCATTAATTTTTAAATGGGAGAGAGGGGTCATGAATGATTAATAGGGCACTGAGAGTCTTGCTTTTTTTTTTTTTTTGGTACCCCTGAGGGGCCCCCGGTGTCCAGGGCTACTAGCACCTGACTAATCCGAAGTCGAGGTGAAAGAGCAGAAGTGGTATTCCTCTGGCCAAATTGGCGACTCCGGGGCTCGAACTCGGGGCTACTAGCTCCCGATCTCTCAACCCGGGACACACCCCTGCTAACCAGGTGTGCCAACCAAACTGAGAGTCTTGCTTTGAAGAGCAATGATGGTTACATATGTACGGATCCATTAATTCATTGCTTATTTTAATTAGGTTGATTTAAATCCTTTCTCTCTCATGTTTTTTTTTTGCCCCCTTTCGAAAGTTTTAGATGGGGATTTGACAGGGGAAAAGTTTGAGATAGGGAAAAAAATTGTCCAGAGAATCCAATGCTGGCGTCCAACAAAGAAAATCACTATGAATGGCCCTAGCTATTTAAGCCTAATTATTGAGTTTTCAAAAAGAAAGCATACGATTTTAGAAGCTTTAATATAAATTAAAAAAATGAAAATTAGTTTATATTGTCGATGGAGGTATTTAATTTTCATCAAGGTTGAAACTGAATTGATTATTAAAATTCGCAATATCAAAAGTAACTGTCAAAAATATAAATATAAAGATGTTGTTCTTTTTATCGGCTTAAACTTTTAGGATTGTTGGTAACACATCTAATTTAATATGGTATCAGAGTAAGAGGTCCTGAGTTCAAATTTCGATGTTGCTAAGTTATCAGCGGCCCGCATATGAGAGGGAGTGTCAAAAATATAAATATAAAGATGTTGCTCTTCCTATCGATTTAAATTTTTAGAATTATTGGTAGCACATCTAATTTAATAGTAAAAATACAAAAAAATTATACGTGTAATTCTAATGCTGAATCTAAATCCAACTATTGATTTATAAATACTTCTTTTAAGGTTATAAGTATACGTAATTTGCTATATATAACGATCACAAAGTGTAATATTACGTTCATAATCCACTCACTAGTTTATATATATATATGCTACGTACACATATAACATATAACGTGCTTATGGTACCTGTTTTTTCCTCAAACAAATATCTCCCACATCTATTGTTCTTTTGTTTATTAGTTTTATTTTAAAACGTACAGTTAAGTTAATGCTTACAGAATATACATGATAACATGGCCCTACCACAAACGATTCCTTCAATCCTTTTAGATATAGGGAAAAATGTCACAAAATAACTAGGTTATCATAGGACTTCGCAATTAATTCTGCCTTTGGGAAATTATTATATGATTTTTTTTACCAACTTCAAGTTAGTATCTAATACTACTAGTATCTCACTAATTCAAAATTAATGAGATATTTACTACATTACTTATTAATCTACATTGCATTACCATATTTATTATATATAAGAAATACAGTTTAAGTAGCAATTCAAATTATCATATTTATTATAATATTTACTTATAAAAAAGATTATTAAATAATATACATTATTTTATCAAAATACTGTTTATGAATTTGTTAAGTTAAAAAATTTATATTATTAAATGAAAACATATCAAATTAAATCATAAATTCATAAATTAATGTATTAAGTAATTAATATCTTTCAAAATAAACTAATAATAAAGATATTATAACTAATATCAATAATAATAACTAATATAAATCTTGTTTTAATTAATAATACTTATAATTAATAGTTCATGCTATATTTTTATTCATAATATGATAGTAGTAATATAATATTAGATTATACTTTTAAATAATATTTATTATTATTAATTAATTATTATAGTATATTATTATTTATTTTTTTATGTTATTATATGATATATTTTATTGTGTTATATTTTATATATGGAAGATTTAGAAGGGTGAATATGAAAACTAAAATTGTTTGTCATTTTATTTTTTTTCTATTTATCAATTAATTTCAATCAATTTAGTTGAGACTCAAATTGAGGTGCCAAATAAGTTTTCTAATATTATAATCCTAAACGAAAAATAATTTAGATCCTTCATTGAAAAGTTTCATAAAGTCGAGATTAAAGTGGCAAAGTGATATGTTCTTTACCTGATCCCGAGCAGGTATCCATAAAAAAATGACAAAGTGATAGCAACAATTATCATTTAGCATCAGATAATCTTTTTCCCTTTAGGATTGTTTAGTTAGTGTCACTATTTTGTGAAATTCATCAGACAAGAATGTTTATCATTTATGATTACATGGGAAAATCAGACGACTTACCCGAATCTTAGGTTTTGATCGAATCTAATTATTACTTCATATAAAACTAATTTCAATTCAAAATAAAGTAAAATAATATTTCAAAAATTAATATTGTGACTAGTCAATTACTAATTTTTTGGGCGTGACACGAACTTAGAATGGGTAAATCCGATTTCAGTTAGAAATTTCATATGTTTGAAACAAATATTTTTTTTTCATCAATATTCAAAATTATTAGTATACTCTTTAGTTGCACTTGGATGGTCCCAAATGAACATGGGAATGAATAATATTTCAAAAAATTATATACGACGTGAGATTTAATGTGATGTTATGTAAATATACTGGAGTGATGTTTTGGGTTGATACTCTTATATACTTCGTGCTTGTGTCTTGTGGAAGTAAAAAATGACAATTATTTTAGTTTCATGTTCCATTTAGGCTTTAATATCCTTTTCTTTTTCAACTACAAGAGGCTCAACATAAATTGCATGAAAAGAAATCGAAGGTGAAATCAGTTCACTCATATCGATCAAATTATTGTTAAGGATTGATTGATTCAAATGGTAAACTGATGGATTCTGATAAAAAAAATGTGAGAAAATCTACACTAGGGAGATTATCCAAATTTGCGAACGAATCGTCCCAATATAATATTTTGTCCTATTTGACCTAAAAGAAAAGAAACATAATAGTTTTTTTGGCAACAATTGAATTGGTGAATTAACCTAGTTTCTTTGGCATAGCTAGATAGTGGGTCAGTGTTTCAAAATTGATGGGCGTTAATAATTTCGAATTCGAATTTTGAAGCCACCAACTTAATCAACTATATTCTTTTTATATCCGTTTAAATTTTGAATTCAAATGCTAATAGAGCTAGATAACGAAGAGTCTAAACTAAAAAATATGCTTCTTCTTGAATAACTTATATCAATTTTATCTACTCATTTTAATTCAAGAATATTAATTCTATAACTTGGATGAAGAAAAAAAAATCTTTTTATGAGAAATCGATCTATTCATCTAATTATTAACCCGTGAAAAGGGTATGAATTTAGTGACCTTTTTCCCTAATTATATTTGAACAAAGCTCTTTTCGGCACTGCCCCTACTAATCGCCGTGGGTAGTTCTCATCTTGTAAAAAAAATTGCATATAGAAATAATCGAATTTCTTTCCACTTTAACCAACTATATTGGTGTTGTTTGGACAACTTCATTCTCAAAAATTAAGATTAACGAAGTTGATAAAATTTTGGGGCCTAAATTTAAAACCTTAATCATTCTGGAGGTCACGAAACATGGTTGAAGTGAAAGCACGCCCTACGAGTGGAAAGAGAAAGGGTGTATAAGTTGCAGGATGGTGATGTCTTTGAACATAAATATTATCATGGTCATTTTACCATAAGAAGGATTTGAACGAGGATATAAATTGCCTCGTCTGTATGTGTCAATGTCTAACGCTGATCATATTAAGGACCTCATCATCACACGTTAACGTTCGAATGTCCTCGACAACCCAAGGCCATGGCTTTTGGGAGAGCAAGCCTTCTCAAGCACTCCACCCTCCTCTCACGGTCTCACCTTTCATTGACATGTTGGTCTCCACTTACACACACACAGAGAGAGAGAGATTGTAGTCAATGGATATAACAATAATACATACGATGCATGGTGACTTATTTACGAAGATGAAAGTGTCACGGTCTAATCATAATCTTTTTCGAGCAACTAAATTTAATTGACACATCCGACTAACAAAAGTGTATTTAAAATTGAGAAGTCGAAAATTAATAGTTCTGAATATTAAATTCGAAGTCGCCAATTTGATCAAAAAAATATTTCTTTTGCTCTTCATCCTCGACTCTGAATTAATTAGGTGTATGGAGTGGCTATAAAAAAACTTTTCGAGCACTCTTCGATTTAGTTGTCATGAATTGATGGTATCGAGAGACAAATGAAACTTGATATGTGACCAGTTAAAGTAATCCTTCTTGTAAGTTATGAGATGAGTAGAATTCCCATTATAACACAGTTCAATTAAGACATCAACATACAAGAACACTTCTTACATTTGTGGTCGAGGAGAAATAGATCGAGTACAACAATAATGTAGATATTGGGCAAATGGGTAATTCGAGCTACATGTAAGTCAACCAGAAAAAAAAATTATTAATAATTTTGGTTCAAAAGAACCGAATGTCAAGACATGAGTACTATAGTAATTCATTTTTCGGTTGTTTTTGGTTCATTTTGATGATTTACCCATGTAAATCTAACCAAGAGCATTCCTGCTGTCCTGCAGATAATACTGCATGTCTCTTTGGAGAAAAAAATCAAGTACACAATATTGACGGCTTCTAATCCCCTCTCCATGCGAAAACCAAATGTTTGTGGCCTCCGTTCCATAGTGAAAATCATGCTTGGAAGTAACTGATGTTATCATTTTCTTCAAGATGTTGAAACCTTTTTTTTCAGTTGGGGTGATGGGAGCTCGAAACCTTCTGATGGTAGCAAGAATTTCCGTATTCTCTGTGAAACTATGCTGGAAAAACCATGAACTGCGACCAGCAGGAAGCAAAGTAATTGCTTATTGCTGTCATTTTGTGACAGATTTCTCAAGTGTCCTGATTCTAGGAAGCAACTGATAATGAGTCTGTTCTGTAAGCTTTAGCCTCTATGCTGGGATAGAGAATATATCTGTATTGAAAAATGAACAACTTCATGCCCGCTGCAGGTGTGCATTCTCGTGATGGCCTGTATCTGATCCAGACGACAAATGACACCAATCGGAAGAACAGACCAAGCATCAAGTTCGGGAATTTATATCTGAAGCGAGTTGCTAATCCCAACAAGTCATTAACAATGCCAAGATCATTGGAAAATCATTGACAGTGACTCAATTCCTTTCAGACAATGACTGTTGGTTACTTTATCAAAGTTGGAGAGTACAATTTCGCCCCCAAATATGTTTGTGCCAATTTAAACGATTTCTCATGATCAAGACCCCTTCAAGACTGGTTGACAGTGAGCGGAAAAAACAAATTAGTCAATGCTACCCTTTCACGCAGCATTACTTTTTTTTTATGCCAAACTCTAAAAAACAAGATAACATAAAAGAAATGAATACAATTGTTAACCCACCTTTGATGAACATAGGGAGCAACTACATTTAAGCACCTAAGCCTAATGTTTCCATAGGTGCAACCTCCTTTCAGTCGAAGAAAATTTGTAAAACAAACATATCTTACAGAATAATATTGGAATCTCTCAAAAAATTATGCTCTAATTGTCAGCTAACCTATGTCAGTAAAAGAATATTAGGACATAAATCATGTGATCCAGTAGTTGCGGGAAGTACTCAAAACTGTATAATACCGAACAAACCACAGAATATTCTAGAATGGTTACAAAATTTCTAGAATTTAGATAGTAATTAAGAGAGGTTGCACTTGTCAAATTTCAATCATGGTTATGAGAAGTCAACATAAAAAATTAAAATTTACAGACTAATAAGGACAAAGGAATGCACCTAGTCATAGCAAATTCCCGAACACTGTTTCAAAAAGATTTCGAACATGTTAGAGTTTTTGACAAGGAGAAGCTGCAAGAATCAAAAGCTTCTCCATGTGATCAAATACATCAGAAAGGCACCTCAATTAACCAATCAAACTCAGTCTTATCAGCTGAATAATTAGCTGCAAAACAAAAGTGAAAAGCTCATTAAAATAAATGAAAAAATGCAACATGGCAAAAATGAAAGAATGAAAGCAACAGATCCCAAATTTCATTCTTTGGAAAAACCATCAGTTCTAAAATTTCAGATAAGAATCATAAGACGCATCATGCCAATCATGTAATTTCCGTGAAATGTTCTATAAAGCTCCCCTTGATAAACTGACTATGGCAATTATTGACGAAGTTAAATCATCACATATTTTTTTAGGAAAAGTATGTGACTACCGAATCAATAGGTTCTGAATCCACTAATGGTTTCTTACTTTTTTACATGGGAGTGGAATTATGGATTTTTTATAATCACCCAACTTAGAAAGTTTTTTTGCAAGGGTACCCAGCAAAGAGAGTCAAACTCAGTAAATAGTGGGAAGAAGATGTCAGCTACTCAAGCTCTTCATATCACATTCGGATGATTCATATCACAACTCAAATTATGTGCAGCGAAATAAAACATTTCTAATGCTCATTGATACCAGATGTTGTTAGAAATGGAAGAACGAAATTTAAACATAAAAAGACATAACAGGAGATTGAAGGCGCTTCTACTAGTCTTTAGTTTGGTCGACAAACAATAATGAAATTACAATATAAGTTCCTGAAACAATAAATTGATTCAAAATTTGCTCAGCATACTTGCATGCTCAACAGGTATATTTTTCTCATAAATTTTGTATGTCTTCTGTTATAAAAGACAACATAATTTTTAAATAACCAAACAAAGAGTTCGAGAACAAAGATTGGCTTAAGCCAAACACCAAGTTTGATGAATGGACCTTCTCAAACGGTCTAAAGTGTTCAAGCAAAGTCAATATTGGACAATTAATCTTTTGATATAAATTTAAGTATACATGTATCTGTATTATGTCCTTATTTATTGTATTATGCATTCACCTTCAAAATCATGTGGAATTAAATTAAGTATCCTCCCATATATTGTTATTTATAATCTTTTGATGTTCCCCCACTGCACACTAAGTGAACCTCCCTCCCACGCAAACCAACTAACATCTTCAACATGGCATTTTCTCCCACATTCCCAAAGTAGCATTAACAATGTGTTGAAAAGAAATACTAAAAATTAGAAGTACTAAAAGAAATGAACACGTAAAAAAATGAACACTCATTCAACTCCCATAATCAGCTGCAAAGTGTTCACTAACCATATCAACTGCTTTAGTAATGAGAATCAACATAAACCAATGCCAAAAACAATCACTCGCGTGATTTAAGAAGAAATTGTCTTTAGGAAAGATGAAATATTAGAGCATAAGTGTCTGAACCAATAAAACTTTCATGTCTTCCATTTGATACAGAAGACTTGCCATAACTTTTAATTACCAAACAAAGAGTTCAAGAATAAAGAATGGCTTCAACCAAGCACCAAGTTTGATGAAAGTACGTTGTCAATAGGGCCTCAAATGTTTAAGCAAAGTCAATACTGGACTATTAATCTTTTGATATAAATCTAAGCATACATCTATATGTATTTAGTCCTTATTTACTTGTATATAGTATTCATCTTCAATATTGTGTGGGATTAGATAAAGTACCCTCCCATTACAAATGTTTTTTATAATCCTTTAACATTCCTTTACAAAAAATAATCCTTTGTTATTCCCCCACTGCACACCAAGAGAATGTCCCTCCCGTTCAAACCAATTAACATCTTCAACATGGAATTTTCTCCCACATTCCCAAAGTAGCAATATAAATGTGTTGGAAAGAAGTTAGAAGTACTAAAAGAAATGGATAAAACGAGAAACAAACAGTCACTCAAATCCCATAAATCATCAGTTAAGTACCATATCTACTACTCTAGTAATGACAACCATCATAAGCCAATGGCAAAAACGATCACTCATATCGTTTTTAGAAGAAATTGCCTTTTGGAAATATTGTTGAATTTGCCTCTTAGTTGCATTCTAGGTATAGAATTTGTCTACTCGTCAATCTTCAATCGGGCTGCTTTTTTTGTTTTCCGAGAGGAAATTCAATACTAAAACTTGTTTGAACTTGCGAAAAGTATAGACAAAATAAAATATCACAAATATCTTATGAATCTAAATATTTCGATAGTCCATAGATTACGAATAGCCTCTACATATGATATGAATAAAAACAAAACAAAAGATTATAGCTGCATTTCTAATCCATGTAACATTAAATTCACAAATACAATTACGCGTCTTTCTCATGACGATGCAGTGTTAAATCATCAGAGCGCTCGATATATACGTAAAATTTCCAATTTCCAAGTTCTTAAGACAAATGGTGTATCTTAAATACGAACGACACCCGCAGCCAAACTAAAATCTACGAGCTGACAGATAAAAACTTGATTTCTACGTATAGTAATCAAACCTAAGCACCATTAAAAAGCGAATTTACACAATGAATTAAGCAAAAAAAAGGTTTAAAGACATTAGAATTCAGAAAATAAATCAAATAGTTTCTGAAGTGCACATAATTCGAACGTCCTGTTGAGATTTAGTAACCGAACATAAAATCGCAGAGAGATACCTCTTCTAGGGTTTCTGTCTTCCTCCTCGTAGGCCGCTTCTCCTATGCTACGCGTCCAATTGCTCGAAGACGCCATTGGAGTCTTGTGTTGAGGGTACCGTCGAAAGGAAAAGAAAACATTATTCGAGGCATTTTAGTGTTCTCTTTCATTTTTATAATAATAATTATTGAATTATCCAACTTATTTTCGGAGTAGCAAAATAGTTTTTTTTTACATTTAAAAAACCCGAGCTTGAGGCTTACAAATGAGAGTGAACCATTTTATCTATCACTCTACTCAAATTATAATATTTAAATTTAATGCACCTACAAAATATCTAAAAATACAGAGTTAATTTTAATATTTAATATATAATTAATAATAACTTTAAAAAATAATAAAAAACATATAATTTATTAAATCTACTTTATGCATTAAATGACTAGAATACGTTCTCATTAAACTCTATTTTTTTTATGCAAAATATATTTAAAAACACTTTCAAAATATTTCACAAACAAAGTTTTAGAAAAATGTTCTTTATCCCAAAAGTAAATTTGGAGTAAAACGGGAAAAAAATTAGACGAAAAAAAATGAGGCGGAGGCTTACAAAAATGGGCTGGGCTTAAAAGGTCCCATGGACTGGACTTTCATAAGGGAGTAGGGACCCTATGCTTTGACCTTTGAGTATACTAAAAATAGATTTATGTGATTTAAAAAAATAGAGCACATAATTCATTCCCAACTTAAATCTTCAATAATAAACATAAATTACACTTTTAATTTATTCGATGTACTTAGTTTATAATATTAAACAATATTTTTTTGTATTTAAAATTATTAGCATGTATTAATCCGTCGTTCAAGGACAATCCATATACAAATCCTTCTAAAACATACATAATTGGCTCCTCCTAAAATAAAA
Source organism: Pontederia paniculata (assembly GCA_001647135.1). Classification (NCBI taxonomy): domain Eukaryota; kingdom Viridiplantae; phylum Streptophyta; class Magnoliopsida; order Commelinales; family Pontederiaceae; genus Pontederia; species Pontederia paniculata. The sequence continues at coordinate 2,495 of LTAE01001367.1, read as the reverse complement.
TCTAAATTATTAAATATATTACCTTTTAGTTTTAATTACAAAATATCAGTTTAGATTAATCTTAAATATATCTTTCTAATAATTTGGTTATTTCTGATATATTTTTCATATTCATCTTTATCAGTATTGCGATAAGAGCGAAGAGATGATTTCTAGCCAAATTAATAGATTTGTAGTAAATATATGAATGTGAGAAAAAATATAATGTTGAATACAAATAATTGTGTGAATCCATAATTTATTCAGAGTGTGTGAATCCAGTTCTCAATGTTCCATATCAAATATATGAGTATAATTTAATTTTTAAAAGAAAATATTTTAGTTAAAAACTGAAATTAAATAATATTATATTAATATGAGTAGTACAATTATATATTACACTATATAAATAAGTTACGAGTTCATACCAACATTTTGAATCCATAAAAAAAATAGTAATAGCAGGTTAATTCGAAAGTACACAAATCACCATAAATTATAAGTGTCTTCATTCAACTGCTGGTACACCCTGAGTAATCTTGTAGGTTCTAGTTCTAACAAGAAATGAAGAATCCATCGGTAGTCTCAATCAGCAATGTATAAAATTCATGAACATTTTTTTAAAAAATAGGTGTCTTTTCAAATATATATATATATATATATTGTTAATTCGAGAAATTATATTTAATTATAGAAGGATATGAATATGAAACATTGTAATTTATAGTATTTCATTTTTCCTCGTAATATTATATGTGTTTGATAATATGTGCTTGTACACATAGACTCACACTAATAAATATGTGAGTGTTGTTAGACTGTGCTGCAATTTACAACTATGCAAATATATTTTATCCTTAATTATAATTGGGAAAAATATTTTTTATTTTTTCATACTCCGAAAAGAGGTTATATTTGCTAAAAATAATTAAAGTTGAAATAAAATAGCTTCTCGAATGACCATCGCATATGAGAATTCAAATCACGGTGCCATGATATAGTTAATCTACAAAGTACCATAACTTTGTTATAATTTATTTTTTTCCCTCTCATTCGTTATTAATCGAATTAGTCATGAGTTGAAAATTTTAAATCCCAATAAACGTTTACCAAAAAATAAAAAAAATTAATATTTGGCACTCAGTTTGAACTCTATCGTCATTGCTAACAAAAGTCATCAACATGGATTACAACTTGTAAATAACACTTACAAACATAAGGATAAAAAAGAGAAATATCGTTAACTCAAATTATAAAACATAAAGAAAGAACTTACTATATCTTAATAACCTATTGTTTAAATTGAATTAATAAAAAGCTATTATAGTCTTAAATATCTGATGCATGTTTTTTTTCCAAAAAAAAAAAGGACGAACAATGAATGAAAGGAACAAACGTCGACATGGTGCATGATCAACTCAAGTCGCCTCCCATTATTTATTGTTTTATGATGTATACGGCGGCAACCCTCTCAAAGCTTCTTCCATTATCATGTCATGCCAACTAACACAGGAGAGCATGTGATCCGATGTACAACTCGAGGGCCAATGACTCACATATATGTATATATAACTATATAATTAATATACATTTATATTAATTATATAGTTAGATTAAGGTTAGCGTAACGAGAGAAAAATCTTAGCCCTCGGGAGTCAATCCCATGATTGGCCAATTTGAAATTAAAAATATCCATTTATCAAAAGAAAAATATAATTCGAGATTTTATTACTGTTGTAAGGTGACCAGTATGGTCACGGGTCGTGATAGGTCATCACGGGCCGTGACCAGTTTGGTCACGGGCCGTGATTTATGTCACGGCCGCGACGATCACATTGGGTTGTGATCATCGTGATCACGAGCCGTGATTGGGCACGTGTGGTCGTGATCGCATAGATCACGACCGTGACGGACGAGCCGTGATCACACGGATCACGGCCGTGACGCGAAGGTTGAATCGCATGAATGGGAGCGACGATCGCGCTCCCGTCCGTGGATGTGTCAGGCTCGTGTAGACATATATAAACGTGCGGATTGCGCGTTGATCGCGGTATCGATCAATTGAAGAAACGAGCGTCGAGGGGCGACGCTCATCCGCGCCGGCGATTGCGCGCGGTGATGGCCGCAGATAGGGGGCGGAGTGCTACGCGATGGGCGGCTTTAAAAGGATCAGCGTGTGCTGCGAGTCCCCAATCCATACTCACACACCATCTGAGTTCCTCTCTCGATCGTTCATTGGTATCAGAGCGCCGGCGATATCGTTTCCTTCGACGCTCGCTCACGCTTCCGACGCACACGCGGCTACCGCTCTCCCCTGTCGTCGACGCGGCCTGCAATCGACCTCCACCGCTGTCCGGAACCTGCCCGCACCATTCCCGCTGAAGACGGCTGCGCAATTGGACTCCGGTGATCGCGTCCTGGCGGAAAGCTTTGCAGACGGCGCGATTGATCCACGCGATTCCGAGTCAAATTGACGGCGCCGAGGTCTTCGCACTCAACCAAGGAACCGCCCTGCA
>LTAE01001366.1:39237-56817 GCA_001647135.1 Pontederia paniculata | reverse complement strand
CCCCCCCTCTTGGTGTCATCTAGATCCTTCAACATTGATTATCGATAACATTGAATAGTAACAATAATGACTACCATAATGTACTAATAAGTTATTACTCATAGATGGCATTCATTATTGCTAGAATATAAATTATATCTAGCTTATTGATATTGATTCATATTCATGAAACATAAATTGTATTATGCTAGAGTTATGAACTCATTAACATATTGTTAATTCTTTAATTAATACTTTCTTAATATGCTAACAAAGATAAGTACATTGAAATATATTGATTATACTAGGATAGTTGATATGCCTAGTATATTATTGATTATTGATTATTGATTATTAATTATTGATTGATATGATCTTTTGAGACCAATGTTAGGTCTCAAAATAAATATGACTGTCACATACGACTAACTGTGATGAATTTCCTCTGCATTCTGGATCCGTGCAGGTAATCGAGAATAATGGATCGCGGTGGCGCTGCTCTCGACGTAAAGATTGCAAATGATATATGTATAAAAATTTTGTTATTGTTATTGGGTCTTACATTGATTATATTTTATTATTAACAATTTTTTGTTGTTTATAGTTTTATATCGTATATTGTTTATTGTCGTAGCGTCCCTGGGACCACCTGACCGCGTGTCGAATATCGATTCGACCGCATGTTTAGGCTGAATTTCGGGGTGTTACAAGTGTCCTTTATAATTTTCTATTTTTAATCACTTTCTATTCATCGACTTTTCTTCCTCAATAATAATTTGAGGTTGGAGAGCTTATTTAATAGTTTTGCTAAATAAGTTTCTTATAATTATTTAAATTATCATATTCAATTTTGATGATTTAAAATTAAATTACTCTTTTTTTCCTAATATTTTTTATTATCCAATATTTTCCATGTATCACTTTTTAGATTTTGAATTTTTCAATTAAAAGATCATGTTAAATCAATTTTCCAATTTTGTTTTCTTTTGTGCTTGAACCAATAGGTCAGGTCCGATTTTGAAACTCAACAACAAATTTACAATTGAATTTTTTAAAATGTAAAAGGTCATCCAATATATTTAAATTATTTTTTTAAACAACTTTATTGATTTTATTAGTGCCTTCGTTTATTATTTTTTTATTTATTATAGTATTAAGTGATAGTTTATTCTAAAGTCAATAGGAGTCACATTTTGATAGCATCATTTGTAGTTCATATGATCTTTATTTAATATAATTAATATTTTAACCGAGTAGTTTTATAAATGTCAACATGCATTCAAAATATGTAATTATAAGTTTTAATCAGATACTTCATTAGGTTTCTTGGATGATTCTTTTACATTAAACACTATTTTTTAATTTCATAAAGTCTCTTTTTTTATGCTAGATCGGATCAAGTTTAGGTTTTGTTTCTTTTTTTTCTTACACCTATTTTGACCTATCAGAAAATAAAGCATTTTTTATATATTAGGATATTTGATTGGATATCTAAATTTAACTGATAGAACAATAAAATATTACTTCTAAAAAAGTTACTTCATTATGGGTGAATGTTGGTGTTGTCATGTCTTTTGTGAACACTATGTTGACAGCTACTTTTTGTCTTCAATTCTAAATGAGTGGCCTAAATTTTCCTCTAATTTTCATTAATTCTTTGATCATTCTCCAATAAAGTTGCCAACACTTGTACAGGAAAAAACAATGTGATAAGACCCTCCTATTTTGGAAAAAGTGATGTGTTACTGCCCATGAAGTGCTTAAATCTTGACTTGATTGGCATTTGCCATCATTCAGACATTCATATTCCACCATCGACACAAATGAATTAGTACCAACCAATGATATCATGTTATTGAATTTTACTTTGCGCCACATATACATTCAACAAAAGTTTTTACTAATTGACATTAGTTTCAATCTTTGCTCCAATCTTTTGCATAATTAGATAATCACTAGAATAAGTCTAATAATCTAACATCATAAAAGAATATTACTGAATTTTATTTAGCCTTTTCATGCATGTTTTTCAATTATGGTTGTTTAAATCATGCCTACAACTCCATAAAAAAAATCTCGTAATAATATTTTTCATTTCATTATTAATATTATTTTATGCTAATCCGACCATGCACTTATGTTTTTAGGGTGTGGTGATATCTAAAAAATTGTTTAGCCCGAGAAATTCATCCAATCGAATCACTTTTATTTAGTGGTGGAGTCATAACTTTTATTCGGGGGTGCAAATTGCTCATATAATTATTTAAGTAATTAAAAAAATATTTTAAACATTAATTTTTATTTTTATTTTTTTTATGTTTTGTTTGAATAGCGTAATGTAAGTCAAGATATTTACATCAATTTCAGTTTTATTTTGAACATCCAAAAATAGAAAGAAAAAAAACGAGAACATTTTAAAATATGGATATGATATTATAAACTAATTCATAATTGAATAAAATAATAATGAAATAAAAAAATTGACAATATTGAGACATATTTTCATAAATAAACATACTTCTATGCATGTGATAGAATAATAAGTATATTTATATGATATAGTCATAGACTAATAAGTAAAAATGTATAATGTATATATATATATATATATATATTACTTTTAGTGAATTAAAAATATAACATAAATAAGTGATATTTATGAAATAATATAAGTTAATATTTGAGTAAAGTAAAAGATAAATAATAAGAAAAAAATATGCATGTAATAAAATAAATAAGTATATTATTATGCTACAATTATAGACTAATAAGGAGAAATGTATATTGTAGTATATATAAATAATATTGTTAATGAATGAATAAATATTAATATAATATAAGTAAATTATATTTTTTGGAAGAGTATATTAGATAATATTTGAGTAGAAGTAAAGAAAAAATAATAAGGAAGTAAAAATAGAAAAGCTAAACTAATTGACATGCTCCAATCTTTTGCATAATTTGATAATCACTAGAACAAGTCTAATCCTCTAACATCATAAAAGATATTACTCAATTTTGTCTTGCTTTTCATGCATGTTTTTCGGTTATGGTTGTTTAAATCATGCCTACAACTCCACAGAAAAAAAATCTCATGATACATTCTTCATTTCATTATCAAGACTAATTTATGCTATTCCTACCATGGACATATGTTTCTAAAGTGTGGTGGTATCGAAAATATTTATAGCTCGAGAAATCCATCCAATCGAATCACTCTCATCTAATGGCGAAGTCAAAACTTTTATACAGGTGTTGCACAATTGCTCATATAATTATTTATAAAATTAAAGAATAATTTTGAACATTAATTTTAATTAAAAATTATATTTTGTAATGTTTTGTTTGAATAGCTAGCGTAATGTAATTCAAGATATTTACATAAATTTCAGTTTTATTTTGAACAATAAAAAATAGAAAGGAAAAAGTGAGAACATTTAAAAATATGGATATGATATTACAACACTAATTCATAATTGAATAAAGTAATAATGAAATAAAAAAATTGATAATATTGATATATGTTTTCATAAAAAACATACTTCTATGCATGTGATAGAATAATAAGTAGATTTATATGATATAGTCATAGACTAAAAAGTATATACATATATATATGTATGTATGTATGTATGTATGTATGTATGTATGTATGTATGTATGTATGTATGTATGTATGTATGTATGTATGTATGTATGTATGTATGTATGTATGTATGTATGTATGTATGTATGTATGTATGTATGTATATATTACTTTTAGTGAATTAATACAGCATAAATAAATGATATTTTATGAACTAATATAAGCTAATATTTTGAGTAAAGGTAAAGGATAAATAATAAGAAAAAAATATGCATGTAATAGAATAAATAAGTAGATTATTATGCTACAATTATAGACTAATACGGAGAAATGTATATTGTAGTATATATAAATGATATTGTTAATGAATGAACAAATATTAATAATATAAGTAATTATATTTTATGGAAGAGTATATTAGATAACATTTGAGTAAAAGTAAAGAATAAATAATAAGTTGAAATGGAAAAGGTAAACTAATTAACATTCGCTCCAATCTTTTGCATAATTTGATAATAACTAGAACAAGTCTAATACTCTAACATCATAAAAGAATATTACTGAATTTTGTCTAACTTTTCATGCATGTATTTCAATTATGGTTGTTTAAATAATGCCTACAACTCCATATAAAACAATCTCATGATAACATTCTTCATTTCATTATCAAGACTAATTTATGCTAATCCTACCATGGACCTATGTTTCTATGGTGTGGTGGTATCTAAAATATTTTATAGCTCAAGAAGTTCATCCAACTGAATCACTCTCATCTAGTGGCGGAGCCAAAACTTTTATCCATGGGGTGCAAAATTGCTCTTATAATTATTTATATAATTAAAAAATTATTTTGAACATGATTTATATTTTCAATTTTAATGTTTTTTAACAGTGTAATGTAATTCAAGATATTTACATCAATTTCAATTTTATTTCAAACATTCAAAATAGAAAGAAAAAATTGAGAACATTTAAAAATGTGGATATGATATTATAACGCTAATTCATAATTGAATAAAATAATAATGAAATAAAAAATTGACAATATTGAGATATGTTTCATAAAAAAGATATACTTCTGTGCATGTGATAGAATAATAAATAGATTTATATGATTTAGTTATAAACTAATAAGTAAAAATCTATAATATATATCACTTTTAGTGAATTAATATAACATAAATAAATGATATTTTATGAAATAATATAAGCTAATATTTGAGTAAAGGTAAAGGATAAATAATAAGAAAAAATATGCATGTAATAAATAAATAAGTAGATTAGTATGCTACAATTATATACTAATAAGGATAAATGTATATTGTAGTATATATAAATTAATAAGTGAATAAATATTAATATCATATAAGTAAATTATATTTTATGGAAGAGTATATTAGATAATATTTGAGTTAAAGTAAAGAATAAATAATAAGGAAATATGGAAAAGGTAAACTAAATATAGGGGAAAGAAAAAAATTAGAAAAATGGAGAGCTAAGGGAATTAAACCATCAGTGCATCTGCAATTTAATCAACTTTTATATATACTAGTAAGAAAAAAATAACGAAATCCAAGGGGCGCCACTGCACCCTTTTGCACCCTATGGCTCCATCCTTGCTCTCATCCCAACATGGAAAGTCTACTTTCATACAAAGGGTCGTGATAAGTCAATCAACACATTCATCTTATTCATATTATTTGTCTTGCAAAGAATCCGAAGCCATCTCCACTTTTTTGCTCATTGCTTTGCTATTTCAACAATATTGAATTCATTCTTCATATAGGGTTAGATGATTTATTACACTGATGAATTCTTTAAGTTTGAAGAACTTTTGGAAATCATAAAATACGTATGCAAATATGATATGCCAAGTTTGATTTTTTTTGTCAAGTTAAACGTAAATATCTCACGGTGGGCTCGCCTATGGAGACTTGGTGTAGTGGCTTGTGGTGGAGGAAAACACTAAGATGGTGGTAGAAGACAAGATGGATTACAACAAAGAATGAATGTAACTAAGCTATTGGCCCAACAAAAATTCAATTGTCATAATTGTCTAACTAAAATTTAACTGCAATAAACATAACACTGAGAGAACAGGAAAGTTGTAACACAATAAATAAAATGGAAAAAAAATTCTTGACAATTGATTTAGATTGGCTCTTAAATTAGTGTAAGTAGGGTAAGCACTACAAAAAGAATAGGCAACATATATGTATAGACGATTTATATGAGCCTTAATAGAATTGTGGATGATATTAAGGTTACATTGATTGTGTTACAATTAAATTTTCAAGATAACATTTTTTTTTGTAAAAGTAACTTATTTCCTTTATTTGTGTACAAGAACAACTATTATAAAAATCATTGTATTTTTTAAATATCATACAAGAGACCATGAGATTGGAACTATTAATGAAAAAAGAAGAAGAAATGTTTGTCCTAAATTTACTAGTAATTTATCAATGAAAAATATTTTTTCTATTTATGGATTAATATAGAAATAGAAAAGTTCCTTAAAATTATTTAAAGTAAACATTTTGGAATAAGTTTTTTTGGAGATAGCAAATTATTTATTTATTTCGCTATGTTTTATAGCTTCCACTAAACTAAAGTTTAAACTTTAGAAAAGGTTAATATATCTTACTTTGCACATTTTTTCATATATAAAAGTGATAAATGTCCTCTTATGCTTTCTCCTACTTCAATGTTAACTGTTTTATATGATCACTTACATTTGGATGCCCTTGGCAAACAAAAAAAAAGGAGAACACCAGAATTTTTTAACCAAGTCCATTAGATAATGTCTCTCTGCGTCTATGCATTATGTTTCTCTCCTCGATGACATCAAGAGATGACCCTTAGTGTTCCATTAGATCAAATATCTTGATACATGTATTATAGCTGGTCTACCCTCAATAACCCGTAATCCAAATTAGTTATTATATTTCTAACAACCACTCCCCTTAAATTGAGTGTGAGATTAGAATGGCTTATTAAAAAATAACATGAAAAGTTCTCATAACTAGTTTAGTGAGAACATATTTAAGTTGACTAGTGTTTGATATATAATGAATAGAAAGTTTGACACTTTCTATCCTCTCCCAAACAAAATAATGAACAATCTAAATATCTTTTGAACATTATAAAAAATAAGGTTGACAACAAGATGACTTGCAATTATAGAAAAAATGTAAAGTGGAACCACATAAAAAATTTAAGGAGCATATGTCATGAGGTCACTCTTGAAATGCTTGACCCTATGTGATATCGAGATGAATAGGGCACATCGCGTAGACATGCTTATTTAAGTTTTGAGTATCAGCTCGACGAAGGTTCACTTTTGGTAGCCATGTAGTTCATGAGCAGGATATTCTACTAGGAAAGAGTCATGCAGTCTTAAACAATAACCCAATGAGAAATAAATAAAATAAATATTCTCTAAAAAAGTGAATGATAATTAGAATGATAAATATAATCTAATTATTATAATTCTCTATGATTGCAGTATTAATAAAACATTTAGATCCTCCTAATTTAACTTTGTTCTTTATATCTTGCTTTTAGATCAAAAGAATATTCTATCTTCTTAATTTGTCATCATCTAAAAATAATAATCTCTTCTCCTTTTCTTAATTCAAAAGAAAAAAAAATACTTGGTTTTCCTTTAGCCTCAACTTCTGGATGGCGGCTAGTTGTAGGAGAGAGAAAAGTTTCTTCATGCAATCATGTGGCTCTTTATATTAATCAAGAGTCGTAGTTAATTGGGTCAGCCTCAACGGATCTTGTTGAGTCAGGAGAGTTCAATTCATTCGTCTTCTGACTTGGGGGGGTTTCAAGAAAATCTTTTGTTGGCATTTTTGCCTTCTCTTTTTAGGACACATCCAAAAGACAATCCAATTTCCTTGCATCACCAATATATGAATAGGACGATCCGACTTGCACCTTCCTTTTTAGTGCATATGAAACGGAAACCCTAATAGAGAATACCCACATGATGATTTTCACTCTTCCTTCTTTGATATGAGGGATTGTTGTATTGATTGGCGCATGTGACTTTGCCAACTAGCCGTGATAGGAAAAATCAAACTTGATTAGATTGTGCATGTCCTATCTCGCCTTTGATCTTTTCCTTGACGTGTAGGTCAAGCTAGAAGAGCATTTTTGGGATTGACGCTGATAAGCAAACCTTTCATTCTTATGTCTACATCGCTTTTCTCTTTTTCGCATTGATCAGACAAATGTTTCGAATGAGCATTCATGAGACAACCATAGGTTTCACCTTCCTTCTCGTAGTGAATTATGTACTCAGTCCTGGTAACATTTATTAAAAAATAATAAAATTTTATATTTGGTAATAGAGCATACAAAAATATAGTTATGATAGAAAAACATATGTAAAAAACCATGTGACTTCCTAGATTTAAACTTGTGACCTCCAATAGAAACTCTAATCACATCTACACAATGGGTCATACCTAGCTTTCTTAGAACCTTTTTCATATGGATTAAGTCCAACGTCCTTTAAAAGAATCAACGGAGGCCCGGATGGGACCGATAGAAAGATAGGATGGGGGATTCGAGAAACTCCGGAGGCCTTGAATGTAATCGACTTCCTATTGAGGATAATGTATTGGCAAGAATGTTAGACCATAAATAAACTATCATATCTCATTTAAGTTGTACCACTTATTTATTCAGTGTGTGATGTCCACCTACAAGAACTCATATGGCTCTACACTACCCTTAAGCCCATGAGAAAGAAATAATCTATGAAAAATTATTGTGATTTTCATATTAAAGATTTGACGCTTTATTCCAATTTTCTTCTTGAATTGTCTTTTACTCTCATTCTTTAATAATAATTAATATTCGAAACTATAATATTATGTAGAAGGATGATGCTTCCTTGTGGATCTATGAGGTTGGGAAGTAGCTTGCTACTCCTATTTAATATCATCTACATTTGCATTATCATCAATTCATCATTGTCAAATTCAACATGTATGTAATTGTTGTCTATTTTCTTGATGTATTGAAGTTTGACAATTTTTCAAATTCTTGAAACACCACATATTTATTTTGATAATTTTTTTTCTCCAATTCTCATAACTTATCTTCAAAGAAATATTCATAACTAATATTTAGAAATATGCACTCTTTAACTTCATCATTCAATTTTCACCCTTATTCCTTTAGCATATGTGCAAATGACAATACAACAAAAAACTTCAAGTGAGAATAAGAAATACTATTATCAATCCACACATTCTCAAGAGTATAAAAATAAAAAAAATGATTAAGATTGGTTAATTAGATAACATGTAGCATACAAAAGCTTCACACCAAAATAACTTCAACAACTTAGTCATCATGAGCATACATATGATTCTATTCATGATAATTTTAATTATTGTTTTAGCAATACCATTGTATCGTGGAGTTAAAGTATTATCTTCTCATATCTGACTTCATGCTTTAAGCAATAATCCTTATTTGTTTAAACATGTTCATCATCATTATCTATGCGAACACATTTTAATTTATTCCTCGTCATTCTTTCCACCTTGATATGAAAGTTTTAAAAAATTAGAAATACTTGAGATTGTGTTTTCATAAAATAGATCTAATTTTTTTGTGAAGCATCATCTATAAAAATAACAAAATATTTATTGCTATTTAAGAAGTACACTTAATTCGATATATATGTGTACACACACACATGTGTGTGTGTGTATACATACATACATACATACATACATACATACATACATACATACATGTTCAATTCTTGTAATTATAAATTCAAACTATGATCTATCATCATGATCCTTAAGACCTCTCTTTTAACTCTCCTCCTATCTTGTGTGATAAAAGTTTGCAGTATTTGCACTAATGCTCTTCCATTTTGTTTTCCCATTGAACAAACAATCTTTACTTATGAAAAATGATATAGTACTATTAGAAATATAATTACTAAGTATTATCATTAAGATTTCTCACGACTCTAATAAAAAAACTTAGGAGGATAAATCCTTGCATCTAATAATCAATAGTTATTTTTATTGCTCCTAATTGATTTAATAAATTTTGAAATCCACAAAAATATTCATAAATAGAATTTCAATTCTAAGTTTCAAATTCATCAGTTTTGTAATCACAAAGACTTTATTGTGCATTGTATTCCTTTCATATAAGCTTAACAATTTTCCCATAAATTTTGTGCATTTGTCTCTTGAGCAAGAAAGACACTAGTATCAATTATCTAATCATTTTGACAACCTTTCTATGCATATTTTTTCCTAATTTTAGAATTTTTTTCCTACTGTCATTTCATCTAATTCAGCAGGCTCAAACAAGTCCTTACAATAAAGAACATGTTCATCTCTTTCTTTTCAAATTGAATAATTGTTCGACGTCAATTTGATCATCTCGCAAAAGTAGCTTTCCTAAATTTAATTCACACGAAAGAAACACTAAATAACTTGGGACTCTAATACCATTTGTTGAGAATTCTCCCCTAACTTCCTATATTTGAATTAGGAGAAAAAATTTTTTTTTCTTCATTCAACCATGCAACTCCACTTATTTATATTAATCTAGAATCCTAATTAACTAACTTGATTTAAATTAACTAAACTTATTGGGCTTCAAGTGGGATTATTATCAGCCCAACGCTCAGTAGAACTCACTTCTAAATTATTCAATTTTTTTTTGTTAGTATTTGTTAAATACTTTTCGACATTTGTTATGATTTGGAAAATAAAAAACAAAATAAAATAAATTTTAATGGTAAAATATTTTATCTATTTTAGTTTTTTCTTATCCAAATATCTTTTTTAGAATTTTTGTTTAAATATTTACAAAGGGTGAAATTGTAATTAGATAAATAAAATAAAATTAAACTTAGTAGAAAAAGTGATGGGAGGTAAAGTGAAAAAAATGGGAATAGTTCATATGCAAATGTGTATCACTACAAAAAGTACACTTCTTCACATCAGAGAATGTCCTTATGAAGGTGTTATAGACTTATAATTTTGACTTAACTTTTGACCAATTGATTGATCGACATTATGAACATATAAATGCGGAAAGCCATGATTTACAATAAGATATCATTTATGAAAATTAATACATATAATATAATTTTTAATCATAAGTTTAGTAAATAAGATATTTTAATACATGTATAGTTCATTAAAGGAAAATATCAATTATTAAAGTTTCGATAAACTCTATTGTAAAGTCAGCCTAACTCAAACTAGACTCGGGCCATGTGCAAGTTATCTCATCATGAGCATCATCACCACATGCACCATCATCATTTATTCAAAATCTTGGTTATCTATATGACCAAATACAAGGAAGGCAATTTCTCTTAGGAGCCATGAAGTCCAATATGCAAGGGACATAAACAATAAAGTAATATATATATATATATATTTTGTGTGTGTGTGTGTGTATGAAATATAAATAAGAAAAATGTGTTCTCTCATAAAATCATTACTTTATTTTTTTAGTATTGTTCATTAATCTTGGTAAAAACATCAATTGCATCATAATAATATAATGCCCATTATTCCATGTGTTTAATATGTTTAAGCACAATTTGATCTTTTATTTAGGACTTGTTTGCTTCTTCTCTGTTTATCTTGTCTTAAATTGTTCAATCATTACAATCAAAAATGATTTTAATCATGAAGATAATTGACTTTAATCTCGACTTTATTATGGCTAGCTAAATCTAACAATAATAGATCAATAATATCCAAAGGATTGACAATGGTCTCAAAAGAAACTTATAGGTCTCGAAGGATGTCAAGAGCCACAGTCTAGTTCCCGATTTCGCTCCAATGCCATCCTAGGAACGTGTGTTGTGTCAAGGAGAGTGTTTCATGCTCACATCTTCGTGTGCTATGCCAGTAGCGATTCTTGTCTTTAACGGGGCACAAAATCAATGATTTTGTAAAGAAAATATAGACTTAATGCCAAAGTTAATATTAAACATAAGCGAATAATTTTTAATATTGGTAAGTTTTAATACTTCACTTATGATACCAAATTGATACTCTAACTTTATTTTGTAACCGATGGATACCCAACTATACAATTATTTGAGAATTGGTCCCTTTTACCTATTATAATATATTTTGTTGACGTGACAACTACATCTTTTATTTTTATTAATAATTTATTAATGTCAATCAAAATCAACTGAGATATAAATTAATCTCTTCAGCTTAAAAAGATTACAAACATAAAAAGTAATAAATAGTTATCGAAAATGATTTTTTATTTTCACTTTATTATTTTTATATCAATATTTTTTTTAAGTTAGAATGGTTCTCTTGTGTGTGATTGAGGTGGCTACCATAGCAATAAATTATTTGTGAAAATAAATGATGTGGCTATCATATCACCAAAAAAATATAATATGTAAAGAGGATCAATTTTAAAAGATTGTACAATTGGGGGACTAATTAGTTACAAAATAAAGTTATTGTATCAACTTAGTATCACAAGTAAAGTCGGGGTACCAATCTTGAAAATTACTCAATCATAAGCCTACAAATAGGTTTTTTATTGTAACTATACGAGTAAGTAACACAAACGATTATCCAACTCTCACCATTCTCTTCATGATCACTCAACTTCAATTTGAATGCATATGAATAATCATCGAACTTGAAAAATTTTACAAACACAATAATTTTGACTGATTGTTGTCGATTTTCAAATTAAGATGCTTATGTGGATATCATTTACACACTTTTCTCTCTTCACCGCATCATTAATATCTCCTACATGAAAAAATATATTAAGAAAATAATAGAGAGGAGACGGGGCCGCAACCCTTTTTCTCTGCCTTGTCGCCGACGAGGGAGAGAAAGAGGAGGGGGTCGCTGCCTCCTCCTCTTTCGTTTACATTTTTCTTTTTTTTAAATTTTTTTATTAATTTATTTTTTTTCACGTAAGATAGAGTATTGATATGTAAGAGAAATGCATGGAAGACAATGGTCATCTACATGATGACCATAACTGTCATATAATTACAACAGCAACCACATAGAAAGATAAATTGGAAAACCAATGATAGCCAGTCAATATAATCATGTACGAAAAATTTTACAAGTTGGATGACCTCTTGTTACAAAGTAAAGTTTAGTGATCATATTGGTATAAGGAGTAAAGTTGATGACCATTTGCATAATTTACTCATAATTATACATATATAAAGAATTCTAAAATTGATCTTCTTATTTATATACCTATTGGTGATCAAAATATCTTCTTGTTTCTTGCTCTATATCATTCTCCTTGCCCTTCCTCTATAATGAACTTTTTTTTATTTCTTCTCATATTAAGGTTGATATCCTTCAAATCCCCTTGGTTCATGTTCAGAGATGAGAAAAAAAGGGAAAAATTGAAATTGAAAAAGAAGCGGATCTTGCCTCCATCACGAGAGAGAAAAAAGGAAGAAAGAAAAGAAAGAGACTAAAATAATGAGCTTTGAAAAAAATATTATGCCCTGCGATAAGTCTACAATTTGAGATAAGGTTAAAAAGAAATGGTACTCAAACTTTAAAATCAATTAAAACTATGATCTTGTATCATTAGGTGCTTCAAGTTGAACATGGTGTGATATGCAGGTTGTTACTAAATGAACATTTTATAGTTCAAAAAAATTATGAAGAGAATCGCAAATAACCCAATAAAATAATGCACAAATCTCGGCAGTTATTTGTCATTTCTCAATAATGATGTCAAGAAGTTTGGCAGATATTGATTAATCCAATCCCAAAGATTTAGTTATGCATTTTAATTTTCCGAATCATGTACATATTTTTCTCCTCTTATGTATATATAACCGACATTATCTGAATTATTGGGAAAGATCCTTTTTCTGCAATCTGACACCGTTTTGGTGCATTATGTTGTACAGGAAAAGTGTGTATTTATTATAATTGATTAAGTTCCTGCGGGCCATGTATTCCTATGAGCATATTCTTGATTGCATATATTTAATTAACTATGTTACAAATTAACATTTATTGTCTTGAAATGCCACTTCACATTTTTTTCTTCCAAAAGAAGAAAAATAAATTGTCAATAATATGGTCAACTGAAGTGGTCCACATTTATAAGGTTCTTCAGGCATGGTTTATGCAAACATATATAAATTCTTTTGTTTTCACCCAAATGAATTCTACATTAGATGGAACCTAAAATTGCCTCCCTCACATTAATATTGATATTGTTCATCTCAAATTGAAAGAAAGTTTGTTTTATATGATTTTATATGTTTGTATAAATAAGATGGTAGTATCTCGACAAACTAAAAGAATAATTATTTTCTTTATCATTTCTTATAAAAATGTAACGCCCCCGACCTCATTCGAAAAGTTGTTAGCTTTGAGTCCATGACCCGCACAAATTTAAAACGCGTCTTGAATTGTAAGGGAGGATGCTACATATAAGCTCATGACCACCTCCGTGTTTTATCCATGTGAGATTAACTTTCATTATATATCATCATCATCTTGGGGCCTTATAATCTTCCCCCCTTCGGAGATCAACGTCCTTGTTGAGTCGACTCGCATGGTTCAAGTGAGCACGCAAGGTTGACTCTTATACCTTCTGTAATGCCCCCGACCCTATTCAAGATATTATTCGCTTTGAGCCCATGGCCCGCATGAATTTAAAACGCGTCTTGAATGGTAAGGGAGGATGCTACATATAAGCCCACGACCACCTTCATGTTTTGTCCATGTGAGATTAATCTTCATTCGCATCATCATCTTGTAGCCTTACAATTATTGTAAACCCCCCCCCAAAAAAAAAAAAAATTCATACTCCGCCACTTGACAGAATACAAATTTCGAGATGCTACTAACTTACATTATTGACTTTACTTTGACTAATCAGTCAATACCAGGACCTATGCCATGTGCAAGTCATCGCATCACAAATACCATCATGCTACCGTTGTGCAATCATCGTCTATTTATACCTATCTGCATGTAGGATCAAAATGCAGGGAAGACAATCCTCCCATGAGCTATATATGAAGCCCAATATATAAAAGATAATAATTCAATAGGATAAATCATATATGAAGATATCAATAAAAGAGAATATTTTCTATCATTCTATTATTTTTATAAACATTATCTTTACTTTCAATTACTTTACACTTTCCTTTACTTTGTTTTACCTCTTCCTTTAGTGATATAACTTCATCACCATCAATTTCTTTCATCTTTCAGTAACAATGGCAAAAACATCAATTACACTTAACTCTCATGGTGTACAATATATCCATGTGTTCAGGCCCAGTTCATTATACAATTAAACAAAACCTCTTTTTTAGTTATAATTAATAATTTATTTGGAAAATTAATGTCCTTCAATTTGTTCCATCTTTCATCTTTCTTCTTCTCTTTTCAATCAATCATTTTCTATCGATTACTTTCAATCAATTACTTTTAATCAATCATTTTCTATTATTAGTCCATAAAGATTCTAGCGATTCGGGGCCAATATGGCTAGCTAGGCCATGGGGTCAACCTGAGACTCGTCAATAATAATAACAATTAAACCAGGAGAGAGCACCAATAACCCTCGGGGAATTAAATCTTACTCTCTCTATCAATAATCGATGACATCAATAACTCTTATAGGATTAAAGCTTGCACTCTTGCAATAACTCAGAACACCGATAACCCTTGTAGGATTAAAGCTTGTTATCAATAAACACATGAGAAACATCAATAACTCTTATAGAATTAAAGCATGTTCTCCAAGTCCGTCGGGGTATTTCTCTTCATGCATAATTTTAATCACAATTATTTACATATTTTATCTTTCAATTACCTATAAAATTAGGTTTACATGAAAGTGCACTAGGCCTACCTCAATCAAGTTCAAACAGTCATACAAACAAGCATCATGCATCCCGGGACATGGCCCGCATCATGGGCGACACGACTCGTATTGTGTATTGGGTCAGGCGTGCTCAAGCGAACATGACCGTTTTAAGGAAAGAGACATTACAGGTTAGAACATGGACCGTGTTAATGACGACACGGACCGTTTTCTTTGCAGGATTCATTCTATTATTTTCTTTGGAATACATGACCCGTTCTTCTTCTTTATTATAAAATAGCCTTAGGACATAGACAACATCCCCAAAGGCACACAGTTTGTTTCCTTAGGGCGTGTTTATTCTGGTCGAAGCAGCCCACGTCAAGGTTGACGCGATCGGTCTCCATGAAACACGGACCATGTCAGAATGACACAATCCATTTTAGATTATTAGAATATTATCTTTTATCGCGTCATTTGTCGACGCGGTCCATACCCAACATGTCTCACACAGATTCCGGAAGATGCAGACCGTGTCATGGGCAACACGGTCAGTTTCCATTTTTCGATTATGCATTAAATTAATATTTCCTTTTTAATCATTCTTTTAGTCTATCATACATATATGAGAAATTCTAAAGTTGATCTTCCTAATTACATACCTCAATTTTGTATCTATCTCGTTCTCCGCGATGATGAAATGATGCGGGCAAGCAAGCACGACGCGGTCCTTGTCTACTTGGACATGGTCCATTTTCTTATGTCATCCCGATGCACCACCGGTTGGTTGAATCTGTGTGCATGGTTTGTCTTCTTCCTTTTCCTTGACAACACGGTCGCATCTCCTGTTGTCACGGTCTGCGTTGGCCTTTTCTCCTCCCAGTGTCGTCGAGGAGAGAGAGAGAGGGAGGGAGAGAGATAGAGAGAGGGAGAATATCTGATGCCTTGAGTTTAAGAGAGAGAAAAAATTATGGGGTGCTGAGAGGGGTTGCGTCATGTTTATAGAGAAGAAAATTCATCCTTAGATGAAATTTGAATACAATTAAAATTCTGACTTTGTATGTAATTATAATTTCATAAGATAATCTTCCATATATTTAGGAGTTCCATTAATATTTATTTGTATAGGACTAAGAATATTCAATTGATAAAAAAATATAGCAATTTGACTTCGATTCAAATTATTTTCTTAATCCTAACCAATTATATCTTTTCTTATCTTATCATATCTTTCATTTATTTTATTTTTTATTTATTTTAAAATTTTGTGGTGTTACAAAAAATATGTCAGAAAATGAAAAAAAAAAAAGAAGGAGAGGACGATGAATATGCGAAGGAAGGTCAGAATAAAATAAGTTTGAAAATAAAATGAATACAACAAAGAATATTATAAAGCCATTTAATGTATGTAAAATTGATGAGTACTTATATAAATAGTTTGGATTTTGTCTATCTTTTTTTTTTATTTGCTTAACTTGAACATATTATATAAATCATTTTACCGTTTGTTTGGGAAAAATAAAATAATTGATTGGGATAAAATTAATTTTGGTTGGATAAAAGAACTTTTTTAGAAGGAAAGATAAAAAAAACATTATTTTCCCTTCTAACTTATTTATCCCAAATTGAAGTAAATAATTTTATTATTCATCACCCTCTCTCTGTATAGTCTCCTTTCCCTTGCTTATCTTCTCTTCTTCTATCTAACTACACCCGTAATCGATCATGCATTAGATTAGGGCTTATAAATATTAAAATCCGATAATCAAATAATTTTACCTAGTTCATCCAACTGATCCAGACTATGTGAAAATCCTTTGGAAATCACGTCAGATGAAGTTTGATTTTTAACATTATTTAGGATTATGTTTGTTTAGCTGAAAATATGATAAATTGCATTTTCCATTATCTTATATATTGTTTGATTAGAAAAGTACAAATTAACTAAAAGATAATTTATGTTGCGCGGCGAGATGTTGCGTATGAGGGCAAAGAGCGTACAATGCAGTTCACTTTTCCTCACATTTTATACAAGCTTGTTAGTGTGGACCTATTAGTGTAGGCCCGCATTAGCATGCTTATAATTAAATATGAGTTAAGTGGGTGTGCTATAATATAAAGTGTTGTACACACATTTTATCATATATATA
>LTAE01001366.1:0-24237 GCA_001647135.1 Pontederia paniculata | reverse complement strand
CCCAATGGACCTATCAGACAGGGGCAGTCCGAGATATGTGATCGGTAGAGTGCCACATGGGGTGCGCAGTTCCTCACTGCAGGAAGCTGCCTCCACCTCTGTCATGCCAAAAGGAATGAACGATGACTTTGCATGGTTTATCTGTAAACCGGATGCCTCACCAAAAAGCTCCACCATAACTGCAGTCCGTCGTGCCTCCGTGACTGAGCCCTCAATAAAGAACACCGTGTCATCCGCATACTGTAGTAGTGGAACTAGACTGGATTTTCAATGTTGATCGTTTCTTTGGATATTGGAATGTTCAATTGCATCAAGAAGCCAAACTAGTTGTCGATAGAGCGTTAACATGGTGGAAAGAGATCAAATGATTTCGATCTTGTTACTAAAAGTAGCCCATTCAGACATGAAAAAAGTTGAAAAAATTGCTACAAAAGCACTTCTTAATTCTATCATATCAAACATTTACAATTTCAAAAATCATAGAAGCGACAACAAGAAAAACAAATTATATAGGAGGTTTAAGGTCTAGAGGATATTATGAAATCGATCGAGAAGGTTCAACTTTGATTAGATAACATAATAAATTAAATGCCCGAGACT
Source organism: Pontederia paniculata (assembly GCA_001647135.1). Lineage (NCBI taxonomy): Eukaryota > Viridiplantae > Streptophyta > Magnoliopsida > Commelinales > Pontederiaceae > Pontederia > Pontederia paniculata. Next base: position 23,637 of record LTAE01001366.1, on the reverse strand, counting down.
TCTATAGAACCTCTGCAATCTTGCGAAGACACTTTGAAAACTGAAACTATTCAAGTCGAATATTTGAAATATAACATTGAAGAAGTTGTTCTTTATCTAGATACTGAAAGTTAATACTTATCTTATGAAGTGTCTTCTTATATGCTTGAAGACTTTAAAGCTAGATCAAAGGGAGAGTCCGACATCAAAGAAATTGAGATAAATTTGGCACCAGTGACAATGCTCATCAAACACAATGAAGATAAATACATTGAAGAGATGAATGATAAGCTCAAAGCAAGTTTTCCAAAAGAAATTAGATTTGCTTCAGATGCTTCAAATTGATTAAGGCAAGATGGTTCCCGAATATATCTTTCATATTGAATTTTCAAGAAACGTTCTCAGCACAATATCATGTTATGTGACGATCTACAATCAACTTGCCATAGATTATTCATTTGATAAGTTGAGAAAGAAGTCAATACCTCTATGCAATGTGAAGCATGGTCCTCCAGATTCGACCTTAAGAATTTGAGGCCGAACTCTTAGACTCATGTAATATAGAATAGATGAATTTTAGTTAGTTTCATATCTTATCTAATTGCTATTATTATTTTATCATTTAGTTTTTAGATTGTTTAGGCCTGTAAATAGGCTTAAACTCTTCATTGATTATTCAGTTCAATTGATACTTCATAAATTTGTTTAATTTAATTTTCGGTGGATTCGCAGTTCATGTGTGATAATGCTATAAACCATATTATCAAGTCTTTTGTTGATGTTTTAAATTATCAACCACTTCCAGGATTCATCCGATAAATCATCACTTTTTTCACTCTCTCTGGTATAAATGACTTCAACATGCATTGTCTACATACATATAACAAACCTTTCAATGTAGAAAAAACAATTGTGTTGCTGTTAGTTGAGTCTGGTAATATTCCAAGCAAACTTTTTTTTTTAATTGAATAGCACAAAGTTGTTGGGTAGCCATCCTAGGCACCAGTTAGAATCATTCTATGGATTTCATTGAAGTCCTAAATATTATTTTGGGGAAGTTTGTTCAACTTGCACTCCACAGCTGTATCACTGTACCTCTGCACATCTAGTCTAAATCTAAATATACCACAAAACTCTTGATCCACACTAAAGAAAGGGGCATACCTTATGCGACATTAGACCTACATCATTCTTGTTTTATCTGTGTAATAGAGACGGTTAAACTACCTAGGGTTACGATCACACATCAAATTGATGCATACAACTCTTGATCAAACCCGTTTGTCATCTTGTGTTAACCTCACAAAGATCACGTTTTCGTATCTGTCACCGACAATGGATCATGGTGGGATCGTCACAATCCAATCTTGAAGACATTGCGGAAAGTTCAAATGGAAAAAAAAAAGATAAATTCAAGATAAAATCGCTGATGAAACATCACTGACCTCCGGCGACGACGACGGCGAGAGGCAACAAACGGCGAAGCAACGGCTTTCTGGGCATGGAAGGGGGAGGGAGAGGGGTGGCGGAGTCCAGCGTACGAGGGGTGCGAGGGAACAGCACGGGTGGCGGCGTCGCCGGCAGAGACGGGGGTGGCTGTGGCAGCTTCGTACTAACAGGAGGAGCACCGGCGGCGGAAGATGGAGCTGCCAACTTGATCTTTTTCTTTGACCTCCCTGCGCTCCGTAGAAATGGCAAAACTATTGAGTCCTCCATCCGATGCGCCATTTTCTCATCGTACGAGTATTAGTGCATACCTTTCATGGTGGTCTTTTGCTTCAGTCTACAACCTGCTTGACAAATTGCTCCTTTGATGCTTCAATTGTTTGTGTTGCCATTCATGTTTTCTTGAATAGTAGTTCACTGAGACGTGCTCTAATACATCATTGAAAAATATGAGCTAATAAACTCGTTTGAAATCACCATCATTAAACAAAAACCAACTCTAACAAATTCATTATTTAACTCTTTAAAAGTTAATAATAATAAATATATTATTATCATCTAAAATCATGGACATCAGATTATAAATATAAAAGTTTCCTTGTGAGAATAGCATCATGATTAAAGTCTAAAAGATTAAATTTGTTGTTTTAACTTATAAAATAAATCAAATTTTGAATTAATTAGGTAAAACCAATACCTTACATTGAGTCTAGGGCATAATTGAAGATATGTTTATCTTTTCTCTTTTTAATTTGTTAGCCAAGTGATACTCTTAGGTAGAGCTTATATATGCCCTATTTAGTATTGAACTATCATTTAAATTATCATTTTATTTTGAAGAATAAAATCAAATATTCATCAAATTAGTCACAAAATAAATAATTGAATTATTGATTAGATATTTTAATGTTAAAATAGTAATTAAATTATTGGTGAATTGAGTTAATATTTTTTATGCTATCAATATATAAAGGATTGATACGTCACTAATAAAAATTGCTTAACTTGTTTACTTAAAAACGAACAATCTTCTCTCTTTTTTTTAAAATGATTATTACATCTCTATTTCTATAGTGACATATATTCAAATCTCTAATATATTTAATTCATAGAATATCTATGTAACAATTAAACATATTTTAAATAGAATATTATATATTTTTTAGATTATTTATATATCATTATAAATATACTGTGAATATGAGGAGACATCTGAAAGATTAGAAGTAGAATTGAATTGAATAAAATCCCAACAAATTATGATAAGCAGGATCAGGTAGTAATAGCGTCCGCTAATACTATAAGTCTATAAGGATGTGTTTGATTGATATAATATAATATTCTTTAAAATGATGATATTTTATGAAATATGATTATAAAATTATATTCTTAAAAATCTAATATTACCATGTTTGATTCGAGATCGACATCCATTCATAATAAATTTGATTTTATAACTTATATGAAAAAGGGAGAAGATTAGAGAAGGGATGAGACTTATGTGAGAGAAAGTGAAAAAAAGAACTACAGGAGATTTTAGGAAGAAAAAGAGATGAGTATATTGATGAGAGAGAAAGTGGAGATATATATTAGATAAAAATTGTAGATTTGAGGAAAGAGAAATAGAAGAGAAAAAAATGCAAAATAGGATGAAAGAGAAAATTATGGTATTAGAGAAAGGAGAAAAAAATTATATGTGAGATAAAATGAGATTAGAGAAGAGAAAATAAGAAAATTAGAGGAGAGAGATAATATTAGAGGAAAGAAAATGAGAAGATTATATGAAAGAAAAAGTGATACATTAGAGGAGAGAGAAAGTAAGATATTAGGGGAAGAGAAATGAAAAAAATAAGGAGAGAGAAAGTTATGATAATTAAAGAAAAGCCAATGAAAAGATTATAAAATAGAGAAAATAAGTATATTAGAAAAGACAAAAAAATTGGAGGAGAAAAAATTATAAAAATATATTCTAGAAGAGAGAAAAAAAAGATATTATAAGAGAGAGAAAGTGAGATATTATTGGAGAGATAAAATGATAAAATTGGAGGAAGGATAAAGTTATGAGATTGGGTTGAGAAAGAAAGCGAAATATTATAAGAGAAGGAAAGTAAAATATTATGTGAAAGAGATAGAATGTGTTATATTACGTACAATAAAAATGAGAAAATTATAGAAAAGAGAAAGTTATAAGATTAGATTATAGGAGAATGAAAGAAAAATATTGTAGAAGAGAAAAAAATGATATATTATATAAAGAGGAGAGAGAAAATAAAAATATTATAGGAAAGAGAAAATGAGATATTATAAAAGAAGAAAAAAATGAAAACATTGGAGGGTGAGAAAGTGATTAGATTATAAAAGAGAAAACGAGTTATTATAGGAAAAAGAAAATTAAGTAAAATATGAGAGAGAAATGATGAGATCGAATGAAAAGAAAATTAAAGGAGAAAAAAATTATAATATTAAATGAAAAAGATTATAGATGATAAATTAGTGATATTAAAAGAGTGAAAAAGTGACTTCGTACAACTTATCTTTTTTTAAGATAATATAATTATTTTAGAAACAGATTCATAATACTCTAAAATATTATCACATTTTGTAAAATGATTAAAATTTCTTTTATTTGATGGAATCACATTCCAAAAGAAATATATGGTTTATAAATATATTATTAAGTTAATTAAACTAAATGTAAGAATATAATATTCCTGTATGCGTTCTAAAGGAAGTTGCAAAGATAATGCAAACTAAACAATGAATGGAGAAAAGGAAAAATTCTTTATAAGGACTTTTAAGCATTATTGTTTGGATGGGTTAAATTTTATATCCCCAATTATAGTAAATGCAATGGGGTCGTCTTCCAATTTTTCTTTTGTATCAAACTTTAATTTCCTTAAATCAACCGCTTATCTCTCTCCTTCACGTCAAATAAAAAATAATAAAAAGTACCACATTATTTTTCTTTTAAAATATTAATAAAATAAAATAAAAAGATTAAAAGGAGGAGCAACACCACCGACTGTGGAGGGGGCCACCAAGGGGCAGTGCCCCGTCCGACAAGAGGTGTTGCCCCTCTTTTAATTTTTTATTCTATAAGTTTTAAATTATTTTATTAATATTTTTAATATAAAAATATTGGCAAGGCTTCTTATTTCTTTTAGCTGACATGTTGAGATGTGCAGTAGCCTGTCGCGAAGATTACACAAATACAAAATTAAGGTTTGAAAACATTTGTTAAAAAGATGAATTCAGTAATAACTACCATACATAAAATTTATTCCTAGAGAGTTACAAATTAAGCTTGAGAATAGAAAAAAAAAGTGGCGTCACACGAGTTATATCACTAGTAAAAATTAACATGTGGTAGATCATTGGTAAAATTTGCAACTGAAAAAGATCAATTTCCAAATAGTAGATCACTCTGCCAAACATAGGTTGGGAAATAAGATCAAGATTAAAATCTTATTTTCCCTATTTGAATCAAACAGCTTTTTATTCTATCACATGGGGTCCACAGCATTAATGATGATTGGAGTAAAAAAATAGAGAACTTGTTGGACTAAGCTTATTCTCATTCAATTAGGGTAATGAGAATAACTTGTGGATTAAAAAAATTTAATTCAATGTACAGTGCAATATAACCAAACGTGCAATATAACCAAACGGGCCAAACTCCAAAATTCTACCTTTCTATCATCAATCATTTGAATGATATAAGCGAGAATAGCAGCATACGTATGCTTAAGACGACCTAAAACAACGATATTTTCAATCAATATACTTTTTATTAGCAACGTAAGGGAACGCGAGTTTTGCATCCCTACAACCTTTCCTTCTTTTTTTTTACTTTTTCCTTTCAATGGCAGCAATAATCACAATTTTCCTGCTGCCTTCAACAATTTTGATATGGTTCAGATTCAACTTACGAATCTGAAATAAAATGATACAAAATATGTACTGGTGGTGATATGTCTTTAGCACTGCCCATGGACGAGTTTGTGTCCACAAAGCTTTGCTTGTTTCAGCTGGTGCTTCGCACAGCTTCCAAAATAAAGACCATATACCACTCGCCAAAAACCAATTTCCATTCGCAGGGTTTCTGTGAAATCTTGGACCAACTTTTGAGTCCAAACTATCAAGTCAAAAAAATGTATGTATGCAAAACCTAGTAATCTGAGTGCACTTCACAAGTGTTTGTGGCCAATAGTTTATGGCCATCCTTTTTCTTCTGCACCTTTCAGTTGGATGCAACAGTCAACCTTTGTAGTTGCTTAAGAGGAAGCATAAGCTGTGAAAAAGATGGACGCCTATTTGGCTCACTGCAAAAAAAAAAGCAAGAAACAATGTCAATAATGGAAGGTATACCACGGGGGCTTAATTTGAAACTTTTGTAATTTTCAACTGCCTTAGATTCCAGAAATATTTTGCCTTGATTAAAAGATTTAACTTCTGGTGTAACATGAAGTTAATGCTCTCAATTGGAACCAGAAATCATATCTGCTAATCGTTTTGACTAGCAAATAAAGGCATACGAAACGTTGATATATTAAATTTAATTGCATCATAAGTAGATTAGATATTGTTTATAATGGGACATAAAGGGACGCAAGGATCAGAGGTAGAATCATGTCTTTTTCAAGACATGTTTTTCTACATGACAAGGGTATAACATCTAAATTTAGATTAGGTTCTGAAACGAATACTATCACAACCATATAAGTGCACAGAACTTAAAAGGCAATTAACTAAAAAGTTGATCCAGCTGTACTCCCAAGAAAAAAGTAACCCAGCTGATCAATCCATAGCTTATAGATTAATTCTTGATCTACCTTTTCTAAAAAAAAAATACTTGATTTAGCTAGCAGGTACTCTGCAGTTCAAGATCTCTGTAAGTCTACTAAAAGGTGAGCCCCAGAAGATAAAGAAAGGATAGGAAAACTGAAGAATAATCGAAGTATCATGCTCATATAAATAACTTGCCTCTCCCAGCAATCATTTATTATCTTGGCAACCATCGGATCAACATCCTGGGGTATTTCAAGGTGTCTATTCTGGAACCCCACAGCTCCAACAACTTGCATAGGATTCATGCCACTCCATGGCATGCGCAAGGTAGCTAATTCCCACAGGATGACTCCAAAGCTGTAGACATCACATCTGAGAGAAAAAATGCAACTATTACCAAGTGGTTTCCAACTATCACTGTTAAATGCCCATTTTGTTGACAAGCAATAGGATATAACTGAATATTCAACTCACTTCTCATTTGATGGTTCGTTTCTTAAGACCTCGGGTGCCATCCATTCGGGCTGTAATCGAAAACAAACAAACTAATGATTCAGGCCATGATTGAAATACAAAATCTGTTTCCACATTGATTTGAATAAACACAGATAATTCAAGCCTTCATAATTCGAAGTACAACAATAAAGCAATGGAAGTAAAACAGTCTCAGTTGGAAAAACCAATTTTTTTTATAGATATATGAGAAATGAAGATTTATAATTGAACTCCAAGAATATTAAGTAGAAAGTTTACAAGAGCAAAGAACAGACAAAAAGTACAAGTTATATGAAAACTCAAAAGATTTTCACCATAAACTCAAGATTCAAATGTAGCTTGCATAACTTAATATGCATACTTCAGTTACATAAAAGAACAAAAGTGAAAAGATAAAACAATAGCTAGTATTATAGATAATTAACTACCATCAAGATGGATCGATGATTCAATAAGATCTTCTTGAAGTAAAAGAATGAGAGTAGACAGATACAGCATAATAGAATCATACCGTTCCAGCAGTTGATTTTGAGGACAAGTACGTATGATGCTTCAATCTTGACAAGCCAAAGTCACACACCTATACAAGTTTCAAGCCAGAATTTTAGTGATAATGAAGTACAAAAACATAAAAATCACGAAATGAGCAAGGTTCATAAATCACAGTTTTGAAAACATGCGTATTACACTATTTTGATGGAAAAAAGTAAGTATTATAGTATTTATGGAATTGTTAAAATGGCAGAAAAATGTTGGTAAGAAGCTAGGAATCTGCATTAGAAGATCAGCAGAAGGTTAAATTCTAACATATATCATTCATGGGAAAATGTTTGCAGTAATTTGTATCAGAAACCAGACACATTTATTAAGTACCTTAACAACCCAGTTCTTATCTACAAGAAGATTGGGAGACTTGAGATCCCTATGCACGATAGGCGGATGACTTGTATGCAAATAATTCATTCCTTTGGCCTGTACAGTGTTAAAAGGACTCAGGCACAGTTAGTAGACATTTAAACAGAACAACCTAAATTGTATTATATTACATGCATATAAAAGGAAAACAGAAGAAATAATACCACATCAAGTGCCATTTTGAGACGTCGTTTCTCATCAAGAAGAATATTTGGACGATGTAGCAATCTATATAAACTTCCCCTGTGTAAATAGCATAACCTCATTTAGCATTTAACTAAAGTTATCACAAATATAATTTGTGGATAAACTTGTTGTAACACATTTTAATGAAATATCATCCTAAACTCATCCTTTTTACGATACCTCAACCAAGATTATTCATTTTGATAATATTCAATCATCATTCTTTTTAATTGTTTTCATGGATGAAGTCAATATTAATTTTCTACTATAATAGCTTATACTGGAAAGGTAGGCATAACAGAGATCTGAACAAACCGTGGCAGGAACTCAGTCAATATTGACAGGTTTGGAGGTCGTGTAACTGCTCCCATAAAAAGTACAACATTTGGGTGTCGTAACCTCAACATGATTTTGACCTATAAAAAGGCACCGATAGCTAATGAATCTGGTACAAAATCGTTCGACAAATGGAAACACAGAAGTCCACATATTCCATTGCTCGCATCTAGCTTCACAATGTGAGATAAAATTCATATTGAACTTACTTCGCATCTGAACTGTTCCAGTGCATCCCCTGATAAATCTTGATCCAAAAATTTTTTCACAGCAACCTCCTGGAATCATGATTTCACATATATTATAACAGTTGTATATTAAAAGTTTACATATTAACATTATCTTGTTATACAAAGAAGGAAGATCATGGAATTGGCTGAGAACTCTCTTGAGATGATGAATATGCACAATCATATGTAAAGAAAAAATATTTAACTTGTTGTCCTCTTACAATATTGCCTTTTATGGAACGACACTAACTAATAACTCTAACAGCATATGTGGATTACATTTTCTTTATATAGAAACATACCCTATCAATGTTTTTTGTAGGCGTCATAGATTTCACTCGACATTCCGATTATCGTTAGAGAAATTTGAATGTCTAAGCTCTAGATCTGATCATTTGGTTGCTGTTAAGTTATGGTGGTTGGAAGGATCTTTTTTCTATCAAAAGATTGTGGAGAGCTGGTTCTTTTTTCTCCTAGAGTAGAAAATGCTACAAACCTCTGTTCATAAGATTCTCCGACAAAGGCCAGTTATTGTGGTTGACTGCCAGTTTGCAGTTGGTCATGCACATCCCTATTATATTGGCAACAGCCAGCACAACTTGTGAATCACTGATAATAAAAACTTGTGCATGTCCTATCAGGTTGAAGCATTACAAGTAGCTAATATGTCTTTTTCCTCCCATGAGAATTCATACAAAAATTTCAAGATAAATATCCAACTTATCCCAATATGGAAAGGTGACCAGAAAAAAGGCAATGACGAGGGCCCAAAGTGTTGGTTGGCTAGGAGAGGGTTTGACAAAAAAATGATGACATATCAGGTCCTGAAAAAATCAGTACACTCCAGTATGAAAAGATGGCCTTAAAGAGCTTGAACTGAAGTGGAGGACATATGCAGGCTTCTGATCATCTGGCCATGCATCTAAGCCTACTTTGGACGGCCCATCTAATTTTCCATGTAGATCATGCTAAAGCATATGTTTCAATTTTTATTTCAGATGTACATCAAACACTACAAATCATAAACTTAAAGAAATGGAAAAGTGGACTAAAGTATGAATTGCTAATATGTTGTAGAAATTCATATCAAGGATTCAAATCCCTCTTTCACCATTACTTCTAAGTACTTGAGAATTTCAAACATGGAAGGACTTTGTTTCCTTGATTTTAAAATTTATTATGTTGTAGTATAATTTGGGGAACTGTAAATGGGAGTTATCCTAATTAAAGTAATTTAGCAGTTGTATCATCCCTATGTGCAGCCATGCCTTTCATGCCTATTACTCAGTTCTATCACTACATCAACCCAAGAATGTCAAAATGCACAAAAGGAATTTTTATAGGGAAAAAATGTACAAAACTTCTCCTTGAAGAAGAAATGATTCTGAGTTACAACGAACTATATATATAAAGTTTAGAAGAGGATCTAAAATCAGAAACTATTCTATTGTACGTTCCATATATTTCAGAGTGAAAAAGATGACTACGAAGGCTACTAGAGATGCATTAATATATTCGATATAGTAAATTAGCATTTAGCTTCAAAACCAGAATATCAAATTTCTAACCACTATGTCTATTGGCATAAATAACTTACAGTGCCGTTCCAATCTGCACGATAAACTTCTCCGTAAGATCCTGCAAGATACAAGGTCGAAATATTTAACATCATAATTAACTCAAGAATTCAATTATCGAAAAAAATAATTAATTCAAGAATTCATACAAACTAAGAACTGTTAACTTCATAATTAACTTTTAAAAACTCAAGCAAATTAAGATCTAAGAAAAACCGAGATAAACATTAAGAAAAATAGAGGTAAACATTTTTTAAGGGGAAAATATAGATATCAACATAATGGCTAAGGCCCAATGACCTTCATATGTCATATATATTCCAGCATCTCATTGCTTGCTTTGAAAGAAAATGAAATAATTTGCAGAACATTAACAGCAATTTAGAGAAACAAGAGGTTCCAAGAGTTGAAAGAAAAAAGAACTGCCACGAAAACAAATGAAACAAAGAGCTAAAATGTAAACATAAGGAAATGCTAATACTGAAAGTTTACAAAATTTATATGCAATTCGCATGGCTGCACTTGCATGGTGTAATCAACCATAGCACATTATGTATTTAAACCTGACGACTAATTAGATGATCAATTATTTTAAAAATGGAACTCAATTGTAGCAATAGAGTTCTCTTCAGGAGAAAATGAAGGTTCACTTCTTTATCTATCTTCACATTTTTTTTCAAAGAACACCATGAAATGTTTGTTAATAAAATCAGAAGAACATATTTGACTAAAATAGTTGTGCAACCTCGGGTAACTTCCTTCTAACCACACACTTACCAAGACCGATGCGTTCTCCAATCTGAAGATCCTCCCAAGGTATCTCACAATCAACTACTCCATCTAATATTGTATTTATTCTTTCACTGTCAGGAGAACCACCTAAAGCCTGCAAGTGACTTTCCCCCAAGCCCACAAATTTCACCACTGAGTCCCTCACATTCTCTTTGGGAGGATTCCCACAGGCATCAAAAGTGAAGCTCTGTCCTGCATCTAGAAAATCGACATTACTTGCATAATAATCATGACTTGATTCAGCTTCACATGGTGCAGAAGGCACATATGACTGTTTTGAGCATGACGCAATATCAAAATTTTGTCTCGATTGTTTACCCCAAGGAATGCTAGTAGAGCTTCCAATGATCTCACTATCATTTAAGTTTACACCTTCATTTGTCCCCATCAAAGATGCATGTGAGCTCATGCCAGCTATAAGAAAACTGTCACTTTGTATACCAGTAGGTCGTCCAACATAAGCATGCTGATTTGTCACACTTTCAGCATGCTCTAAAGTTTCTACTTTGGAGTGGGTTAAGCTACTGTGAGGGTCCTTCCATACAACAAGATCTTTTGAAGGATTCAGATCAGAAAACAAATCTGGTGGTGGTGATGCACCACTCTCCAACAAAACAGCATGTAACTTTTGTGCAAATTCTGGGTTTTTTGCTGCAGTCACTACATATTTAGAAACATCATTAACTTTCATCTGTTGAGCATGGGATATAGGTTCCTCGATATGTGACATGTCAACTAGTGGTCTGCTCAGTGAAGGTGACACATGTTCATTTTCAATTTCTCTATTTCGAGAAACTTCTTCTAGTGGAGGCTGTAGCATTGGCCGCTCTTCAACCAGCACATTAACATGGCTTCCTTCTGATGTTGGACTTTCCTTCTCAAAATGAGAGCTCAAGTTGTCAAGAGCTAGACATAAATCTTGAACAGATTGTTCAATTGCCTCTGGTCTCAGAAGAAAATTCCCAGAACTCTCAAGATGAATGCTAGAAGTTTCAGTTGGAATTAAAGCACCTGGAGCTCCCATAAGGTCAACAATATATTCACTGTCATCAAAGAATTCATGCATTAAGTTTCATCAATCTTATCAGAAGACAATTGATTAAATAATGACAAAAGATGCAAAGAATTAAAAGAATATTGGTTTACTAAGTTTTTTTTTTCTTTTGAGAGGGTGGTTTACTTAGTTAAAAAGATAAAATCGACTTTGAGGGGTAAAAGGACAACTACCAAATTCATCCATGATAAATTTTATTTTGATTATATTTTCAAGACTGCAAGGTATTTCTTTTGAGTGGGAAGACTGCAGAAATTTGACTAAGTTAAAAAGATAAAATCGACTTTTGATGGGTAAAAGGACAACTACCAAATTCGTCCATGATAAATTTGATTTTGATTATATTTTCAAGACTGCAAGGTATTTCTTTTGAGTGGGAAGAATGCAGAAAGTAACTAATAATATTCATATGTAAGCTTTCTCCAATAAACAACGTTAGATTTTTATGTGAACTAGTTATGATTACAATATATTTTCAACCATAATGACTTGACTCAATAGTTGAATTGTCACTTTAAAGAACAAGAAAAATCCAGGAAAACAGCTTGGGAACAAGCTGAGAGGCATCATAGGCACATCGAACTTCACATACGAACCCACTATTTTTTCTCAAGTTGGCACAAAATTGCGTAAAGAATTTCCAACATTTCTTTGAACATATTTTTAGTCTCTTTGAACGTTTCTTTTGCTTTTTGAGAGCGATATTTGAACATTTCCAATCTTAATCTTCGCAGCATGAGGATCACATGACAAATACGCATGCAAAGCATGCTTTCAGTTAAAACATCTTCACTATCATGGCCTTAATAATTTTGTTTCTACATTTCGCTGCAGATGGAAAAAAAATGGCTCTTTGAATATTTGATCATCTTTCTCAAAAAAAAATATTTGATCATAGATTCAGAAAGTTCAAACGTTTTATCAGAAACATGTCAAACTTTAAATCCTAAAGCTTTCATCAACCCTCCTTTTGACTAAGTTGTTTAAAATATGCTTACATAAAGGACTTCCCTATATAGCTGTCAAAAACGAAGAACTACTGGATTAGATAATATATGAACTTTCCAAGTTAATCCATCCTTTTGTTTATCATTGAAAATCTTCCCTCTCCGTCTCACATATTTCACAATGTGGCATAACATACATCAGATCTCCTTCATCCAATATACATCTTGAATTCTTGATTTTTAAAAAAAGTTTCATCTATGCTTTTCCAACTTCAATTAAAACTTCGAGTGAAATAAAAATGTTAATGGAGCTTTAAACAACATACTTTTTGCAAGTTTAGGAAAGAAGCTAGTACAAAATGTATGAAAGAAAACAAAATTCTGAAGCATGAGGAAACATTTACCTCTCATAATCAACCTTAATAAAGTTCACAGCTCCTTCATCTGCGCCAGTGTAATAACTTCCCTTAACTAACTTACATGGCAAATTTATTTGATCAGCTAAAACCTGAAACAAAAGAAAAAACAGTGCAAAATATGAGGAATATTTATATCTAAAAAAGAAAGCATTAGTTCTTCAAAAGCTATTATTACTGCATGCATCATATGCATTGGCAAAGTACTCATTCGATTATCTAATGGTGAAATGTTTAGGGGTGAAGGTGGTTTTCTCAAGCATTTTTTAGAAAACAAAGATAAAACTTCACTGTTAAGTCAGGAGACTAAAATAAGAAGCAAAGCAACACTTTTCCTTGTCAAGTAAAAGACCTACTAGGTTGTCTCAGCCTTATATACATATTTAAAATACCATTCTCCCAATATTAGGATGATTAGTCACATAATTCACATTTGTTTGAATGGTCAACAATGCTAAAACCTATTAGTATATAGTTGCTTAACCAGTCAGAAATGAATTTTAGTTCGAGTTCGAGGGTTGCATATGTTCCAGAACAATCTTATGCTATATCATGGGCCTTCATCAAGTGATTGCAATACATTTTGTGTTCTCTATCCTTCTTCTACGCCATGTACATCCTAACTCCATGTTTTTGGTTATACCATGGTACATACCAATATTACATGGTAACCTTAACAAGTGCCATTTTTTCACAAAACTTTAAGAAAAAAGTTACAGGTTATACAAGTGAAGGAAAGAGACAAAAGACTCAAGGCAGCCAGAACAATGCTACTATGAACTCCTAATTTTAGGCATCATAGACCTTACTCATTGGAGAATCCCAACGAAAAGCAAAAAGTCAGTTATTTGTGGGAAAACTAATGTAATTAAGAACTTCAAAGATAATATATATAAATCCATAACCAACTATACTGCAGTCTCCTATTCAGGATGCCTCATGCATGTCTAGCTTTTGTCTTTTTGATGCAAGTATAATGGAGATTGACATTATTAATTTATGTCAAGAAGTATAAACAACCTTAAAGAGTAAGGCCCTGTGACGTGATAATCCAACTTCAAGTGAGCCAAGAGGAAGAACAATAGTATTCAAAGAAGTTTGTAATTCATAGCTTTTAAGTCTCCACCTTCTTAACATTTCGTCAGCATCACCAACAGGACCTCCCATATTGCAAACTACAAGATCAGCTATCTTCTGTACCAATCCACTAGCAATTATGCCAAGTTGTTCTGCTTTGCTTTCCAAAGCTATGGCAGCTGCCCTTCTCCCAAGTTGTTGAAGTGCATGATCTGCTCTTTGATTCACCAAAACCACTTCATAGTTGATGTCATCCAATACTGAAATCGCTTGAAGATCCACCAATGATGGCAGTTTTTCTTGTAAGTTGGAAGATGAAACAACACCATATACATCATAAAATCCATCCATCAGCTTCTCATCATAGTTCACAACATTATAGCTCTGCAAAAGAACACATATCAATCACTATTTATATGAACTGCAAGATAACAACAAATTAGCAAAATATCCAAGTTAATGACCAATAGGAGATGAGACATATGGTTATAAAGGATTGCAAATTTGAAAAAACCTTCTGACATGAATGTGGAATGAGTCTAAACAAAATGGATATCAATGAAACATCATTGATGGATGTTGCACATGACATGATCAGGAAAGACTTGACAGAGATTTCATATCAAAGGAAACAATTCAAATAGCACATGGGCCACATAATATCCTTTGAAAGAAATCTTGCTTAATACAATGGTCTTTTCTATCAATTGAGTAGCTGACTGAAAAACCTGCCCTTGAATAAAGCTCGAAAATGAAGGGAATGTATGGTTTAAGAAGGCAAGGCGAGGAAGAGCTTGGAACAAACATCTGAGAGAAGAACTACTAGTTTAGGTAATGCATGTTGTTCGACAGATCAATGGCCCATTTAGTATTTGCCACAATACTTCCCTCTCAGTTTTCGGAAGGAAAGTCAATAATCTGCGACACTTTTCAGTAACTTTTTTTGAAAAATAATCTGCGACACTTTTCAGTAACTCTATGAAAGTTTACTTTTTTTTTTCTGTACAACTGCACATATCGGTGACAAATATCACTAAATTGACTCAATCAAGGGTACAGTAACTACTACTGTTATGTTCATATATTTCCCAGGAAAACTAGAACTTTCCAAATAAACAGACAGACTAATTTGATGCGCTGAAATTAGAAGTTAAAAACCACAAGTTTTGGTTCATTTGACTAAGTGAAGCTGCGAGACCCCCATTTGGTAGAAAGTACTAATTGAAGCTGCGAGACCTCCATTTGGTACCCAATAAACACCGTCACTATTTTTTCATGGGTGCATACCATTAGCTCTGCAACTTTGGATATCAGTTTTATTCTCAGATTCCAACATTGGGGCACACTAAACAATAGCAAGTCGACCTGAATCAATCTAGAACAGACAACTAAGTGAACAATAAACATAAACACAAATGGGGATACTTCAAAAGGGAACCTAAAAAGTTTAAAATACTCACCCAGTACCTAAGCGAGAGGAACTCCATGTCCTTCTCATCCCCACCGCCACCGCCAACTCCGCCGGCACCGACGCCGACGCCGACGCCTCCGACCCCCGGCGGGCATCCCAGGCTCATCCGCTTGGCCGCCTTGAGCTGCACGGAATCAGCGTCTTCGAGGCCGTCGGGGTCCGACGCGCTGATCGCCAGCGCCAGCTGCACCTGGTACTCCTCCTCGAACAGGCTAAACCCTTGCAGCTCGCTCCCGGCCCCCGCCGCGGGCTGCCAGGTTTACGATCGGCGGGGCCGGGGCGGTGGTGGCGGTGGGGAGGATGAGGAGGGTGATCGAGGTCAGCGCCGGCGACCGCGCCACCTCCGCCGCCGCCGCCGATGTGGAGCTTGCGTAGGAGATGCTTCATCCTCGACATGGACCATCAGATCCAAAGCTCGGTTCTTTTTACTCCTCGGGCGGCTTTCTATTTCTCTCGATCTCTATTGGCTCCGATTTGGCTTCGATCGCGTTCGTATTATATAATTCCTATTCTTATTAGTTGATAGGTTTAATAATTCTTTGGAAGTCGCCATCTCTCTCTCTCTCTCTCTCTCTCTCTCTCTCTCTCTAACCAATTGCTGTGGTGGTGCTCCGCTACTATTCTTAATAATATATAATAAATTAGGGAAGAATAAAATTATCCCTTCTTATCCCTTGCAAAAGGGAATATTTACAAAAATAGAGGGGAGAGAGAGAGAAGTCAACAGAAGAAGAAATGTTAGGATTCCTCAACTTTTTATGTTAAGCAGAAAATTATCTTTATATTATTAGAGAAATATGATAGATATTAGAAAATAACACAGATTTGCACGTGTGAGCCTGATCTTGATCATATGACATACTTTTAATATTCGTAATGAGAAAATCAAAAGTACATCCAATATGGTTAGAATCCGGCTGGACAGGGATCGAAAATGTCTTTAATTCAAGTTGAACTCATCATACCATTTTTATTGAACTGGATAATAATATAATCCATTGAACCTGACATATAGTATAAATTTTAATCATCATTCAAACTACTTTAATTAGAATTAATTTATGATAACTTTTTATTAATTTTAAGATTTTTATTTTATGATTATTGGTTAGAATTTAATATTGTTGCGATATCTAATTTAAATTTTAAGATTATTATTAAATAAAATTATGTACATAATTAAATCAAACTACATTGTTTCTTTAGGATAAAAAAAATGTGTAAACAAAATAACTCACACACTAAAAGATCAAGGACAAATTAAAATATTTGGAATCGTTCCAACCAACCGATCCAATTCGGCCATGACGATTGAGTACATGAACTAATATTAGTGATTGTTTATTACAGTAAAAATAATTATTTTTGTATCTAAGTCAGAGTTAATAGTTTCGAGTTTAATTTTTGGACTAATTTGATTAAAAAAATATTATTCTATTTTTTATCTCAACTTCACGTTAGATAATTCTTAATAACTCTCGATACCAGGGATTCCAAGTGGATAAAAAAATGATCATCAATTTTGAATTGATGGTAGCACAATCAATTCTTTTTATTTAACTCGTTGACTCGGCTGTTACAATTAGGGCATTTTTCTTTAGCTAGTGTAGATTATAGAGTATTATCTTTGTCCTCTCGCTAATTTGATAGTTTACATTTAAATGACTCAATATATGATAATCATATTAAAAAACTAGGATCATTACATTAACATTAATTGATCATGACTATTCATGAGTTTTAGTTTCACTATTTAATTTATAAAACAAATTAATAAATGTGTTTTAAATTAATGATAGAATAATGGTGATGAGAACAGTTAATAGTAAATAATAATTGAATTAGTGCATATAAAGATTAAATTTTAGTGATTCAACTATTGAATTAAATAAGAGTGTTTGACAAATACAAATTTTAAATTAGTTGGTAAAAAGTTAGAATAATTACAATCTAAATCATAGTAATTAATCTTTATTTCAATTACTTTAGAGTTACTGAATAATTTAATTTTATTGTATCAACAATTTATTAGTAGAGATAGTTTTTTTCTTCACGCCAAAGAATTTATGAAGTAATAAAACAAAATAAATAATAAAGTGATATCATAATAAAGAATAGTAGTATCATATAAATAGTACTAGCGTCGTCTCCTTAACTTTTCAATGTATATATATAGTAGCTTATCACTAATAAATAAAATAAATAGTAAAAGATAATAAAATTATTTATTATGGGTTTGACTAACATCTTAAAATCTTAAATTCAATTAATATTTTTATTAATAATTTATTTTTATATATTTTGATCTTTCTTAATATTAATAATTTGTTTCTATAAATTTCGACCCCTAGAATTTGTTATCCTAGTTCAGTCCATATTTTTACCTCCTATGTATCAATATCATAAATAAGATAAAAATTTAAGTCAAGTAAAAAATAATTATGATAATCACCAAATTTGGATAAATTAAATATGTAGCTGTCACATTAACCATACGTCAGAAACATGATCGACATATTCTACATCTGTTTAGAGTAATTTCATATATAACTTTTTGAAAGTGTATTACCTTTCTGTAACTAATTATGTTTATTTTTTTAAAGGATAATACTATTATATTTACATGGATGTAGTGGATAATTTTCCTTTTAAACTCCATTGCGTGTTAGCCTTTTGCTCGCACCTCACGCTAGTTCTTTAATTTATTAGTATCACCTCATTATCTTTTCTAATGTGCGTGCAAGTTCTTTTTTCTTTGTTACACGTCTGAGTTGGCTAAATTACAAGAACATATATATAATTTTGTAATTCTTCTTGTAACGCCTCCAAAACGCACCACTCGCGGACTCCACCCGCGAGAGCTTTTCGACTGTGCTACATGGACATTATGCATATCATGTGGGCTCATTAAAAAATAAAACTAAGCAATCCCGTGACCATAAATATGAAAAGATAAAATATAATAATATCACAGCGGAAAAATATGACAAGATATCATAAAGATAAAATATATATCATGGCAGCGGAAACATATATAAACTATATAACAACTTGCCATCTATGGGCATAAATCCATGGTCAAATATAAGGCCTATAACATGAGTTTTAGGCTCATTCGACTCGAGACATAACATAATATAAAATTCATTAAACATGACACTAATGACATAAAAAGCCTACAAGACCTAGACATGACCATGTGCAAATCAAAGCCGTCATGAGCACACCACTATCAAGCACTTCATGCATCTTCGCCTACATGGATCCAGAAACAGGAGAGGTGAAAGCCCCCGGTTAGAATATGTAAAGATCGGCATCTATTATACAACATATATATGTCATAACAAAATATGATCATAAGTACGAATATTGAGCATAAATCATTCTAGGTAACATAAACATATGACATTTGCATATCTTGAGCATAACATTGAATATTCATACATGAAGCATTACATACATGAAACATTACATACATAAAACATAAATGATACTAAGCATTTTATGTTCATAATCATCATCTTTATACTGTTACATCTTTACATATTAGCCATGTGACCCATTTTGAGTTATCTTTGACTCACATAACATTAAACTTTCATACATAAAGCATAAATGATACTAAGCATTTTATGTTCATNGCTCATTCGACTCGAGACATAACATAATATAAAATTCATTAAACATGACACTAATGACATAAAAAGCCTACAAGACCTAGACATGACCATGTGCAAATCAAAGCCGTCATGAGCACACCACTATCAAGCACTTCATGCATCTTCGCCTACATGGATCCAGAAACAGGAGAGGTGAAAGCCCCCGGTTAGAATATGTAAAGATCGGCATCTATTATACAACATATATATGTCATAACAAAATATGATCATAAGTACGAATATTGAGCATAAATCATTCTAGGTAACATAAACATATGACATTTGCATATCTTGAGCATAACATTGAATATTCATACATGAAGCATTACATACATGAAACATTACATACATAAAACATAAATGATACTAAGCATTTTATGTTCATAATCATCATCTTTATACTGTTACATCTTTACATATTAGCCATGTGACCCATTTTGAGTTATCTTTGACTCACATAACATTAAACTTTCATACATAAAGCATAAATGATACTAAGCATTTTATGTTCATAATCATCATCTTTATACCGTTACATCTTTACATATAAGTCATGTGGCTCATTTTGAGTACTCTTTGACTCACATTATCATCATCTTAAACATCTTGATCATAAGGTCAATTATTATTTTTTACATGAAGAGTCTCGGATAACATTGACCTTAATAGTGGCTAGCTAGGCCAACCCTTCTCTGGGGTCCGTATTGGGGAAGCCCGCACACTATTATTAGTGAGTGGCCGTCGCCTCTCGGGAAGCGCCTTCGGCTACTTCCCCTTCTCCAATGCACATCGACTAATTCATCATGTCATATTCTCAATATATCAAGCATAGCAATCAATCTTATGATTTTAATCTAATTTTGGCTTTGCATGCATCTCGATGTCTAAGTATGTCAAAAGCATCAAACATAGGTTGCTACCTTACAAGGGCATAAAACATAGTATACAAATGAATTCATCAATCATTAGAAAGATAACATCATAGTAAACATCTATAAAATAGCTAAAAATGTGTTGAAAGTCATCACGGCCCGTGATGAGCCCATCACGGTCATGAGATAATGTGTCACGGCCCGTTACATCCTGTAACGGCCTGTGACTATCACTGTCACGGGCCGTGACACTTTGTCACGGTCGTGACCGAAGTAGTGCAACAGACCGGATTCGATACGGCCGTAACAGAATTTTACGGCCGGACCAAAATCCTTACGGAATGAAAGATATGATCGAACTTGAGCCGTATCGATCGTTACGATCATCGTGTCACGACCCGTGATATTCCATCACGGCTCGTAAGAACACTGATGCGGCTCGTGATATCACGTCACGGGCGTGACCAAAACTATGTTTCGCGACCTTCGTCATGACCCAGACGTCACGATCCGTGAGAACCTCTCACGGCCCGTTATGAACTTCATCACGGCCCGTGATATCACATCACGTCCCATGATGCTTGTCCTGGAAACCCGTTTTCACTTCATTTCACTCCTAAATTCAACAGTTTCATACTTATGAACTTATCATATTCAAAGAGGTCCGTACATGAGTGAATGATTATATTCTAGGGTTCTAGACATATCATTTTGAGCATTAAAAATATCACATTAATTGCAATTGGATTCCAATTACAACATAGGGTTCACATATATATCCTAAAGTTCATATACATACCATAGGGTTCATAGTTCATCATATTCACACCATTTGAGGGTGAAACATGGAAGAAACATATCATTGCATAATTTACATCATGGAAACATGGTTTAATTATAATATGACTCATATTAATTATAGCAACATAATAACGAATCCTAAGACATGAGAATCCATTCGAATCGATAGGAGATTAGGTTATTATCACATAAAGGATCATAAGGTCGACATATGAACATCATTATAACAATAAGGAAACATAATATTCATCACATGGTTCATATCACACCAAACGCATAGAAATGAGTCATTTAGACATAAGATCAAACACCTAATATGCATACACCTAATATGTCATCCCCTCATCTTTAACTCTTTGAACATGATGTTCTTATAAACCTATGGACATAAATAGGTAAACAACTCGGTTAGGAATATCACTCAGGGTTTCTATCATACATTTAGATTCTTACAAGCATCTAGAGTTCATCATTTATCATGTACATGGTTCTAGGATTTCATAATAAGAAAGCTCGTATAAAAGAATCATATAACTAATTTGACATCATGCTAAAGATATGACATTCATAATATGAGATAGAGCATACTCGAATGATAAGAAAGAACATATTGACATATCAACAAACACATGATATGCAATGTTCCTAAAGTCATCACCATCATTTCTACCATATAAGAAAGGGGTTTCTTATAATCCTCAAACTAATGAGGTGAGAAATGTGAGATTGGATCCCCTCTACAAACCTTGCTATAATATCTTCTTCTTCTTCGTCTTCGTCTTAAATCCTTCTTCTTCCCTCTAAGCTTGATGAAGCTCAAATGTCTTCCTCTCCTTCCCTTGGTGCTTCAAGCTCTTATCCTAAGCCCTCTTGAGCTAGAGAAATGGTGATTATTCAAATCTCTTAAAGCCCTAGCTTTGGTGTCCTCATGATGGAGAGAAGAGAGAAAGAGAGAGAATGTGGAGGGGAGAAATGAGAAAAATGGGGCTGGTTTAACCCTTTTACACTTAGGATTTCACCCACCTAAGTGGGTTGTTGGGCTTTTAAGTGTACATGGACCTATTTGATTAATTGGGTATTTTCTATAAACTTTTGGAGTTTTACACTCCTGTTTTAATTTACACTTATAATTTTATTATTAATTTACAACTCATGAGAAAATAAGCGTAATTTTATAAAGAAAAACTCATAAACCTAACATGAGTAATGTAAATAGAAAGTCAGATCTGATGTCATTATATAAGATGCATTTTTTCGATAATTTATATAAGATACTTTGATGACATAACAAGATAAAAAAAATGATTTATTTCTACTATGGGTCTTTATCTAATCAGTGATGAGTTCACATGTTATTCTTTAAAAAAATAAGGTTATTCATTATGACTTATTTCTCGGGTTTGTACATTTCATGTTAATAGTTTGCATCTCAACTTTTCACATACATCAATATTTCATTATTTTTTTAATATTTATGAAATTAATTTTTTTTATATTAAAAAGAAGAAAAATAACCTGCTAGTGCCCCTAGGACACCCGATCGAATTGACTTGATGACCTGATAGTCCTTGATCGCCAGGTACATGTTTCAACTTTCAAATATGATCAATGACTAGTTAATTTATTTTAGATTTAATTTTTTCTTTAAATTAAAATATATTAAAAATTGTACTTCTTATGTTTGAAAATATTTTAAATGTTAGCAAAAGAACTTATTTTTATTTTTTTAAAAAACTATAATTACTATTAAATATAAAAAAATATAAAAAAATGTAGTCGAATAACCTGATGATTCGATCCAATTCAACCCAAACTATATTGTATTTGGGTGGAATAGATTCGAGAATCCCATTTTCATAAAAAAAGGGTCAACATTAATCGACCAAAAATTTATTAGGTTGGGTCAGATTTGGGGTTGTGTGAAACTTGGATCGGTGAACACTTTCTCCATCTCCTTCTCTCAAGTGAGAGTTGGACTTCCTCCACTAAAACATAATTTCTTAAAAATATTTTTGAGGAAAAACGAAAAATAATCCTCTTTTAAAAGATAATTTCATAAATATTTTTAATAAAATATCAATTCTATTTTCCTCCCAAAATTATAACATATTTTCATTTTCCTTCTTAAAATTTAATGTCCATTACCTTTTTCTCAACTTTTTCAAACACTTCCAATAATCCCATTTAATTATGTTTTATCATGCTACATGTCTTCTTGGTTGGGATGAATTTGAATTTGGATGTGTTGGTTAGTTGGATAAGATTAAAGTTATATCGTTAGTTTAGTTCTAGTTTGCATTGTTAGTGAATATAATCTTATCCTTTGTAAAGATTTGATATTATCTATATTTGATGTTATTTAGATTTGATATTATCTAGATTTATGGTTATCTAGATTATTTTAGATTATATAGTTTTATCTAGTTAGATTAGATAAATATTTGTGGTTGGGCCAAGGATTGAACTCTTGACCTCAATATAGTAACTAAAACCCTCTAACCACTACACCAAGTAGATAATCTTGCTTTTTTTTAGTATTTATTTTATATATTGATTGTATCTACTAGTATATACATATACATATATATATATATAC
>LTAE01001365.1:35331-56826 GCA_001647135.1 Pontederia paniculata | reverse complement strand
GCAGGGGCTCAGCCCCCGCGACCTCGCGCGAGGTCGCGCAGGGCCGCTGCGCCTCCCCGAAAAAAAGGAAGAGACGCCGGAGATTATTACCTTTTTTGCCGAAAAAAATGATCACCGCCGGAGAAAACGAAGAAGAAGTCCGAGAAGAAGAAGGAACGCGCGCCGAAAATTATGAGCGGGAAGAGGGAAAAGAGGGAGGGGGAGATTTATTCGCAGATTTCTAACGGATTTTCTGAGGGAAAAAGTCCGTCAGAAACAAAAATAATTGTGCGACTCACGGGCGCGATCACGAGCGAAGGGAAGAGAAGTTAGGGGGGGCCCGGGGTGGCGTCAGAAAATTTCTGACAGGTCAGCTGACCTGTCAGAAACGTTTACCCCGTGACTGGTCACGGGGTACAGTTTCTGACAGGTCCAACCACCCGTCAGAAATTTTCTGATGGGCTATTGACCCCGTCAGAAATTTCTGACGGGTTACCCCACCCGTCAAAAATTTCTGACAGGTTACTTCACCCGTCAGAAAATTTCTGACGGGTTATTTCTTCCCTCAGAAATTTTGAGGGATTTTCTTACCCGTCAAAATTTCTGAGGGGTCGTGATTCCCTCAAAAATATCGATAAATATTTCTGAGAGAATTTATTCTGTCAGAAAATGTTGTCATTTTTACTCTTTTTAGGGTTGCATAAATATTTAAATATCTTTTAATATTCACGAATTCGATATTGTAATGTGTGTTGTGAACAGATCAACAATTGACTTAAGTTTTCTTGGGAAAATTTAAAAAAAAAAGATCTTGATAAATTATACATAATTGACAAATAGTTTTTTTTTTCTTTCTTAAACAAGAGGTATTCCATGATAGACATACTTTTTTTTAAACCTTGTTTTTTGTATAGAATATTTCGAGTGAAACACCAACGGGCACAAATGCACGGTCCACACGAGTGGTTGAAAGTTGAAACCTCCAACGTTTCTATTCCTTTGTTGCCATGCACCCACTTTTACTACTACACTACAAAGTACAAATACAATTACACTGCCCTCGAGAGCAGGCACTTGCCCTTTGTATGCATCAGTGACATGATCGAGTCCCACAGCAATAAGAACATCATAAGCATGCATAATATAAAAGACAAACAAGCTAGGGATAGTATAATATTATTATATATTATTATTGGTGCATTGTTTAATTAATTAAGCTCCCCACCACCCACCATCTACAGGAATATTTAGTTCTTAGCGAGCAGATGCAACCTGCTACCATTATTGCACTCCATAAAAGGACCCTCCAAATATGAAAGGAAAAGGAATCCCATCAAAAACCATTATATCATGCTTCTTTCGGTGGGCGCATTTTGTACAATGTTGTTATTTCTCTTTTTTTAAAAATAGGTAACCTATATCCAAGTGAACTTTTAAAAAGTTTTATGTATCCCACATTTTTATTGTATAATAATTTTGAAGAAAAAAAATTTTTTTTTCCTTTTTTTCTAATTATTAATCTAATTATTATTTTTTTTGGATTACTCCTAGAGATTCAGAGCTATTAGAATTTAACTAATTCAGAGTCGAGAAGGATTAACAGAAATAATTATTTTTCTAGTCAAATTTAATAACTTTGAGACTCGAATTCGAGGCTAAGCTTCCTAATCTCTCGATCTGAACACACCTCTCTTAGCAGGTATGATTTATTAATCTAAATAATTTAATTGACTATATGAAATATTAAATATTTATCTTTCGAACTATAAATTATCAAGACTATCTTATCTTTTCGAAACTTCACCGGACGCATATTTTGAAAATTCAGCAAGCTACTAATTAATATAGCAATATTTGAATGATTTAAACATATAATCTTTTTTTATAGCCTTGTTTAAATTATTATTATTTAATTAATTCAAAAATAAAATAAAGAACATAATGATATTTTTTTATTAAATTAATAATTTAAAAAATTAGATCCGAACTATTAGTTCTCATCGATGCATGGACATAGCCAATTATGCTAAACAAACATAAAAATTTTGTTGAGTAAAAAAATGTAATCTTATGTTTTCTTAAAAAAAAAAGAAATCTCAGTAAAAATCTCCACAATTGCTTACCTGTTCCAAAATGAATTATTAAGTTTCTCGACTATCTTATCTTTTCGAAATGAAAATTCAACTAACTACTAGTTTAATATACCAATATTTGAATGATTTAAACATATATTTTTTTCGGAACCTTCAACATTATGAATTGTTAGCATTTGATTAATTTAAAATTAAAATAAAAAACATAATGATTTTTTATTAAATTAATGATTTTAAAAATTATATTCGGATTATTAGCTCTAGTTGGTTATGCTAAACAAACATAAAATATTTTGTTGAGCAAACAATTTAATCCTATGTTTTGTTAAAAAAATAATAAATCCCACTGAAACTACCTATTCCAAAATGAAATCCCAACAGGATCCATTTCAATAATAATATTTCTGCCCATGCACCCTTCTCCTTTTGTTTACTATTCCGCATGTGAGTGAGCACATACCACACGCTCGCTATGATCCACGATGGCACTTCGATCTCGGCCGTCCATTCCGCACGCATCAGGTACGACCTCGTTTACGCGTCCCACGTGCGGCGGCGGTGGCCCGCTCCGTTGGCAATCTCTGCCGCGTGATCAACTGCTTCGAGATTCGCGCGCAGCTCCCGATGGACGAGGCCCCATTAAAAGCGACGGCCGCGTCGAGCTAGGCGACAAGAGTTGCACGGTAAAAGTTAAAAAAAACAAATTAACCGCGCGGTCAAAAGTTAAAATAAATAAATACAAAAAAAAACGCAAACGCACCGAGATGGACTCCCGGGGCGTCGTCGGTGTAACGTTGCCTTAACATGTTCTTTTTTAAAAAAATCGTGTGGATAATTTTTTAATTTATGAAATATCACAAATATTTCAGCTACGATTTATTTTTATATTATCTCTCAATATTATATTAAAAAGAATCGTGCTCCATTTGCATGAAAAAAGAAGTGTTTTACGTATTCCTTATTTTATTTTTTTTTTCATGATTTGATCAAGATATATCAGATTTGTAATATCTAATTAATTTAATTATAAATGTAAAATATTATAAAGTAATCATTTCTTGATAACGTTATCAAAGTTTGAGCTTCGAGCTACTTTCTTTTTTTTCCTTATTCAACTTTTAGAATATTCAATATATAATAAATTAAAAAAACATTTTGAACTAATTTTCACAATACACTCTTCTTTTTAATGAATTATTATACGGCTATATACACGTATGATTTTATTCATGCATATACGATCTTTAACCCATGCAATAAATAAGTAACTTAATCAATTAATATAGATACACTGGGATACATCTGGAGGGTTTTAAAAAAATTGATATTTTAATATTATTTTTAATATATGGCATTTTATATTGTAATTTTATATGACATTTAAATTAAAAGATGTTTTTTAGCAACATTTTTTGTTTTGTTTGATAATGTTAACGCAGGGGACAATGACCGACAGCAGTGTCTCTTTTTTTTATTGGTTTTGTTTTTTTATTTAATACATTTTTTTTTACTTTTGTGGATCTTTCTTATATCCTATCTGTACTAAGAACTCCATCTCTCTATTTGTAATTAAATGGCAAAATAAATGAGTTGGCCCTTGAAATTAAAGACCTTTAAATGGCCAAATAAACTCTTTGCCTTGTATGCCGAATGTGGTGTCCTAAATTTATATATACTATTAATCAATTTTTTTAAAGAATCCGTACTAATAGTGTAAACTTTTTAGACATGAAAATGTTTAAAATTATTTTTTATTTTTTACTAATCCGTGCGACGTGGGGTTGGATCTTAGTGGATCGTGGCAGCAAGGTCACTCTGCCACTTACAATGCCTCGTCGCGTATTTAAGTCGTCGGCAAAGGATTTTGTCCCCTCCGTGCGGAATTGCGATCCGAGGCGGCCCCCCGCGGCTGTTCCGCCGGGGGAGCGCGTCCTTAGTCAGGATTCTAACTTAGAGGCATTTAGTCATAATCCGGCACACGGTAGCTTTGCACCACTGGCTTTTCAACCAAGCGTGATGACCAATTGTGTGAATCAACGGTTCCTTTCGTACTAGGTTGAATTACTATCGTGGCACGGACCGCACGGTCATTAATAGGGTAAAACTAACCTATCTCACAACGGTCTAATCCCAGCCGAACACTAATAGCCGAACACCTTCGGCCTCTCATATTGCCGACCTTGTCACGGCAGTCCATCAACGCCTTTCTCGGAACTGGGATATAATTGCACAATATGTTTATTGTGAAGCAAATCAGGCAGTCGACTGACTTGCAAAGCGCGCTCTCAACCATCAAAGCGGAGGAAGCACTCTTACCTTCCCACTATCTTCCATGGGTATCATCTTATTCAGAGATATTGTTGGTGCAACTACACCCGGCCAACCTGATTAAACTGCGTCGTACTTTATTTTTCTTTTAATTTGTAGCATGTTTAGGTCCCTTCTTCTATAAAAAAAAATTAAATTTATTAATAATTTTATTGATAAATCTTAACTTTTTAAAGAAAAATTATTAATAATTCAAAACGTACCTTCGTGTAAATTATCATTTATCACACTCGCATATTTGAAATTTGTTGTTATTAATAACATTCATAGGGGAAAAAATCTCGCGACAACAATTTACCGATCATGCAATATGTAGATCTATTGGTATGAATTTTATCTATTAAAATTTATATTAATATTAGAATACTGCTAGTTCTCTTTGATATCATAAGGTCTATTAATAAGAAAACATATTTAAAATAATTATAAATTTGTCACACTATTCTTAAGGTTTCAATCATTATATCACAATACTATCAATTCATTTGTAAAAAATGAAATAAAAAGATAAACAAGTAGATCGAAATGTCGAATATGATCATAATATCTAAATTAAAGATTTTAGGAAGCACCTACCGAGAGTATCGATTAGGAGTTTGAGAATCGTTAAATCTTAAGTCGATATTTTGATGAAATAATTTGAAAATTAGAATGCTTAAAAATTAGATTGAGATTTGTTTCTTTTATTACAAAAAAGTTAATGATACAAGAAATAATAATAATTTAAAAATAAATACGCACATAAATTTTACTGAAGATAATCAATTTTATTTTTTTTATTTACCAATTAGGTAGACATTGCGCCTCTTATTATCATTTGGCGCTAATATGCTTAATAAATATTATTTTATTATTTTGGGTGTTATGAATATCCAAAGGACTACTAATTATTAACTAAATAGTCCCATAAAAATGTAAAATTATAATATTTAGGTTTATAATAATATACAAACATGTCAAATAATTTTATAATAAATCTTTATTTTTTTCGATTGTCACTTTTCAATATTTGAAAGTGTCATTGATTCTTTATTCTATTTGACGTTAATAATTATGTATATTATCCATAAGTGAAAATCTTGGTCACCTCAAATTCGATTATATAACTAATTATGACGATTAAGATTAAGACATTCTTAATTTATCAAGTTGCTTACTAATAAATATATCTTTTTCAATCCCCCCAAAAAAAGTTTAGATGCATGTCAATTAACTTTTGGCAGAAATTTCTGGTAGAACAAAAAAAAAGTGAAAATGAAGGAGGAGGAGGTGGAGAGATGCAGTGTACTGATTGGTTGAAGGACGTAGGACCCGCATCGCAGAAGTGCTGGGAAAGGTAGTGTTGTCAGTACAATTAGTAATTATAAAGATCTCTGTGTAGCAGTCACATGTTGTACGTGAAGACATCATGACACTGCAATCTATGTAGTCTTAATTTATATAAGCATTAACCCAATTTATATAACATTAAGCTAACTATTATTGCCATCAAAATAAAAAAAAGCCTTATGTGCCCTCTTAAAAATCTTTCTAATCCTTTACAATGACATAGATTATAATTTTATAAAGTTTTGGGTTGTTGTTTTAATATGAGTATTAGAAAAGTTTTAGGGAAATAGGAAAATTTCCTTAAAAAATAATATCTGAATTATTATAGAACAAAAATTAGGGTCTAAGGTGTTATTTGGATCCAATATTATTTGTGGAATTACATTTGTAATTATAACGAATTATTATTTTTAGTTTGAGCCAAGGATTAAACAATTCTTGCTGAAAAGAAAGAATTGTTTCTCACAAATTTTTTTAGTAGGATCTTTTTCAATTTCAATTTTGTTCCTCGTCATTTTGAGGGGCAATAATTAGCGATTGATTGAAGTTAGCAAAATAAGTAAAGGTGTTCATGGAACAATTTTATCCGATAATCTAATTTTCAATTGCCTTAAGTCGGATCATTGATCGGATCGGATCCG
Source organism: Pontederia paniculata (assembly GCA_001647135.1). Lineage (NCBI taxonomy): Eukaryota > Viridiplantae > Streptophyta > Magnoliopsida > Commelinales > Pontederiaceae > Pontederia > Pontederia paniculata. The sequence continues at coordinate 50,456 of LTAE01001365.1, read as the reverse complement.
AACCAATCCGATTATAATTCGATTACCAGATACTGTTTTTCAAAATTTTAATTTTACTTCAAAATATCAATTTCAGATTTAATTGTATTTCATATCTGAAATTAAAAAAAATTACAACCAACCTAGTTTGGATAGATCGGCAATTAAATAACATTTTAATTTAACTAAACCACACATTTGAGATCTTAATCCGCAATATCTTTTTTATCGAGAGCATCAACGATGAAGAACCATACTTAATTAGTAAAATTATACTACCATCATATTCACTTAGTAATATTGTGGTTACCATAATGTATATTGTCAAGATTTATGTATATATTCCATCATTCTTGGATATCATGGCCCAAAGTTCTAGAAAGTACCAATGACCATACTTTGAAAATTCTAGACATTGTTATGGTGGTGATGGTTATTATTGTCCTTGTTGTTATGTGTTAAGAAAGAAAATAAAACGCTCTTAAAAATGAATAATTAATAAGTCACTTTTAATGAAAAAACCATTTTGACATCTTTGATTAATTTGGGAAATAATGTTATGTATATTAAAAAAATAAAGCACAACAAATTTACACTTGATTATTTTTTGTAAGATATGGCTCAAATTGTGTGAGGTTAAATTTAGTTATGTTGAGACCACAATAAAGTTGATAATGAGCTTTATGAAAGAAAACCAAAATTGACATAAAAATATCGATCCGAAAAGGATATGAAGTTTATTTTCTTAGACTGAAAAAATCTAAGCAGATTATTTAAAAAGAAAAAAAAAAACATCCAAGGAGCTACCTACATAATTAAAATTATATATTATTTTTCAACAATTTTAACATATATATATATATATATATATATATATAATTACTCAATTACATAAAAATATATGAATACATATTAATACAAAAAGTGTATAAGACTTAAGAAATGATATGAAAATATATAAATGTGGTTGATGTTAATTTATATAAGAATTTTATTTTAATATTATCATAAATATAAATTCTATAAAAAAATAGTGAAAAACACTCGAAAAAACTGTTAAAAAATTGATAGCATTTTTTGAATTTGAAAAAATATTTGAAAATGTAAAATGGGTCTTCTGCAACTGCAAGTAAAAGATCACTCGAGACGTATTAGACCATCAATTTTTTCAATGTTAATATAATATTGAGAATGAGTGAAGACTTAGGGGTGGTTTGATGGAGAATAAGTATAAAATAAATATTGACAGAGAATACATATATTTGTATTCCTTATATTTTTATTTCATCTATATTGACATCAATAAAAATATATTATTATGCTTGAATTTATTTAAAACATATCATACAAAATTAAATAACGAATGTATTAATAATATGTATTTAATAATAAATGAGAATTTATTTATTTCATTTATACTTATAAATTTAATTATTTACTAATTATGATAATATAGCAATTAACCACTATTTGATTAGTTAATTAATAATTGTATACAATTAATATTATTTATACCATCACATAGTATAAATTAGTTAAAACTATAATTATAAATAATTTATGATTGGTCATTATAAAAGATAATATAAAAACTATATAATAGCATGTGATAAAATAATTTATTTAAATAAAAGAAAAATATTAGAATATGAGATATCCTTACTTTCGAGAAGAATAAGATATGTGACATATGATGTTTTTTAAGAAAAAAATGAATGTAATTATAGTTCGGTGTTTGATTTTATTATATCAGATATTCTTTCTTTATAAGGTTGCACAAAGTTTTGCAATTTATCGACGTCATCTACATAACCACGCTTCTACAATTCGATATCATAATATTTTCTTGTATTATAATTCCTCTAAGAATGAATATTTTGTTAACGTCGCTAAAATAAGTTAATGCACACGAGAATCCATGCATATAATCGATTGATTATTATAATAAAATCTTTTTTTCTAACTATTAGAAAGCATTTATGTGCCACTCGATCAACATGCCAATTATTTTTTTATCAAGTTGATGTGAGATGATAAGAAATTACTGTTTATTACTTTAATTTTATTTTATTTTATGTAAAGGGGAAACCAAATAAATAGATCGGAGCAATAAATAGCATTTATATGAGCTACGAAATGAATTTTATATAGCTGCAAACATATTGAGAGGATTAATGATGGAGAAAGTAACATTAATGCATAGAAATTGTAGCACGTCTTCAACTGCCCGGTCAATTTTTCTTACTTCCCGTGTTGGTGACGCATTAAATTTTCATGTAATTTCTACTTGTTTAAATTCCTACTGTGGATCAAAGTGGCACTCCACAAGTATTTATGTTTGGTGCTTTTTTTATTCAAAGGCAATTTTAACCAATTTAATTTTTATATTTTAAAGTTTGTTAATACCAAAATATAATTTCTAACATTGGGAGAAAAAAAATCAAAAGTAAAAAAAAAACAAAACAAAAGTGATTCGTTTGGAAAATGTTCTCCTAAAAAAAAAAGAGTGTTAAAGTAGCTGAATTGAAATAGTCGAGATGTTCATAAAAGTCATTGGAGCAATGATTCCTAAAGTTTCGCTTTTCTTTCCTTTTTTTTAATGGGGTCATGACTGTTGGATGCTGCTGTGTTCTTTGGTATTGAGCCGGTAGATATGATTAACCTCGTAAGAGAAAAAGGTGGTATAAGGGCGATGATTTTCAAGCAATTGTTGACATTGTTGTTCATTTTGATTTTGATGTGCATGTTTTAATTGCGGGATCTCTCTGTATTACGATCAATTTGCTTTAAGTTGTCTTTCGTACAGACGAATTTATATTTTGGAGCAAAGTTATTTTGGTGTCACTTATTTTTTTGGAAAGTGTCCGCTCGAGCTCAAGTGTTCGCACAAGACGCTCCACACTCATCGTGACCAAAAAGGCTCATCTAAGTGTCTCGTTCATCTACACATCGTACGTGATCATATCCTAACTAATGATCTGGTGATACGTAAGAATTGCACATATAATTTAATATTAACTCTCGTTCTTAATTCTTCTCTTAAATAATTATTTTAAGAATTAGTTGAATTCTCAATTATCATTAAGCGTTTGTTGCTATGATACTTTCATCTTGTTACTAATCAAGATATAACTTAATTTTTCTAAGACAAAATATAATGACTCGTTAAAAATTTTGAGGACTGAATTACTTTCACATTTGAAAAGGATAGAAAGTTTCAAAACATTTTGCTTTTTTTTAAAGATGATTACTTTGGAGTTATAACTCATAGCTAATAGATGCTAATTTGTTAGTTGGTTCACATGATAATTTTGAAGAGCTCAAAGAAGTAGTCCGTTTAAAGTCATCAGATTGTAATTTATCTTTTTGTCTCTTGCTAGTGGCACTTGACAATGACGACTTTTGATCATGTTGAAACAAATTATTGATTAACTAAGTAAATAAATCATTTGTCAATAATAATTCGGACTTTTAAGTTTTAACATTGATATAGAGATAAGTATACTATTAAGAAATGAAGCGTAAAATCTAAACTTAGAATTTACTCCTTTTTTTTCGATTTCAATCCACTAATGAATTTGAATTAATCAAAATTTGTTAGCTTTGTGCTATAAAAAAATGACAGCTAATAGTCTCAAGTATAATTTCTACAAAGTTCATATCATAATTTACTTTTGTCATCGTAGTTCGTACATTAAATTAGTCAAATACTGTTAATTCTAAAAGTTAATGAATCTTTTAAAAAGATATTACAAAATTTCTTATTATATATAAAATCTTTTGTAAATTCAATTTAATTAAATGAACAAAATAAAATAGTATGCTAGAATCAAGATAAATAGATAACCCACTGATCAAAATAAGTAGCGCCTTTTCCGATAAATAAATAGTTTGGGTACCTTTCTTTATAATGTGCCTCACATTTCTAGGTCTAACGTGAATCAAAGTACAAACTACCTAAAAACTAATACAAGACATTGCAATTTACGATCATCCTCTATAAAAGAAATTACTGTTTACCGGAATAATAATGGTAAACACATGAACAACAAAAGTAGCTAATCGGATAAAATCCAATAATTAGATCATTCCAAATTAAAATATATATTTTTTTCTATCGAGAAAAAAATATTAAAATCCCACCGATTAAAAAGGCCAAGCTCAAATTCAAATATGACATTAGTAGCCTCCGACGATTTACATCTTCAATTTGTTATTCATATGATATTTTCGTCACTAGTAATGAATTATCTTAGGTTTTATGGACTTAGAGGATCAGCTTTACGTAACATATGCAATTATTATCTTTCCACTGTGTAAACCCTTTAATTTATTAGAATATGTTAGTGCCAATTAACATCCCACTTATACCGATAGATCAATCCATTTAAGAATCAACATTAACTTAGAATGCGCTTTTTATGGATCAATCCTATTTCCTTCATTTATTAATGCTACCCAATGTGTTTGACAATCTAAAAAGAGTTTAAAAAGTCAACTTAGTTAGATTATTATTATTTTTATAATAAAATATTTTAAAAAACATTATATGTTTAGCGATGTTAAATGATAGATTATTTTTATTAGAGTTTAGTGGATGAAAATAGATGCTAAACTTTTATAAGCAACTTATCACTCATCTATTGGACTACTATCTTTTGGTTAGCATTTAATATAGCTATTTATTATTTTTTAATATTATTGATATAAGTACATAGAAAATTTTAATATAGAGTTTTTGTTTATGCATATTTAATATAGCTACAAAAAAATTATTACAAATTATTAAATATATTACAATATTTTTTTTAGAAAATGCATACTATTAAAGTTAAATAATTTATCATATTAATTTATTAAGTCCATTTACGCCATTTTATATTTATTACTTTTTTAACCACTATATTTATAAAAAAACAATTATTTGTTATCTCGTTATTGAACTGGTAAATATGAATCACTAATAATTATTTATCATCTCTTAGATTATAAACAATACTTATCTTTATTAAATTAATCCTCTATATTTCAAGCCAATTGTTCTATCCAACTGTTTGAAAATCTATTCCTGAAATATAATGTTTTTTTTCTATTTATTATTATTATACTTTTTTGCAAGTCTGAATGTTATTATTTAATAAAAATATCATTATCTGTATTACATTATGCATTTCTGCTTACTATTCGATTCCATAAGTAGGAATATATTTTATCCTACAAATGTTTTTCTTTTCTTGTTGAAAAATGTTTTTCTAATAACTAACAATAGCATTCTACTTTTTTTAAAAAAAGTAATATCCAGTATCTTTCAAATGTTACATTTGTCTATAAGCATTATAATTTATTATCATACAACAAATAAGAAAATATTATATGATTAGTTGTCCACCTACTATCAGAAGTTTTGACTCTGCCATTGATTTTATATCATACATGCACTTCTTATACATGTATATTTATGTTAATAACCCCTTGGTCATTAAATAAGGAGAGTTGAATAAAGTTCAAGTGATATAAAATGGAATTATGAAAAAGGGGGGAGAGTATGAAAATACAGGGCCCAAGTTCTTATAGGATTCTCTGAAGTTGTCGGTTACTCATTGTTGCTCTCCTCTTCCTTTTTTCTTTTTTTTAACTCCCGGTTGCAACAAATCCTAAACACGAGTTAACGCAAGCGTTGAAGGGTAGGGCCGTTGGGGAACACCTAAAAGTTTTCTTTAAAAAGAAAAGAAAATTATAAAAAGGAGAGAGAGAGAGAGAGAGAGAGAGAGAGAGAGAGAGATTGTAAAGAACGGGGTCCACGAGGGTCAGCTTTGTCCCTTTCTCCAGTCACTCCTCTTCGTAAAAGTGAAGCCAAACCCACCACCTTTGAGTACTACTTGTACTAATATATTTTTTTTCTCTTTTCACTTTTTCACAAATATGAGTTCAATTCAATAAATAAATATAATAGTTAATTTATTTTAAAAAAACAACTTTAATTCTCATTGTTAATTTTATATATTGTTTTATTTTTTATTTATCTCTTTCAGCGATATTAATTTAAGGCTCGAAAGATGATATGAAGTAATGTTTTAACTTATTATTATACTCTATGATAATAATTTATTGCACAAAATAAAAGAAATAGATATTTAGAAAAAGAAAGATTCCCCTAATAAAATACACACAAATAGAGCCCAAACACCCACCCCTGCTCCCTCAGCCACTGGTTGTGGTCCCACCGGTCTAATGAGTGCACAAGGGCCCCACCCCCTTCTGAACCAGGAAATATCGCACTATTTAATTAACCCTGATAAGTTTTGACAACATTTCTTTTTAATAAAAATGGAGCAGTCCAAGTTAATAATCTTACTCAACACTTCTCTTCCACATATGCGATAACATTTATGAACAACAACAACAATAATAATAATAATAATAATAATATCATTTTTAACGATTAAATATATATAATTTAATATAATATAATGTATGTATATATAGTTTGAAGCATTCTACGGTTATTGGTGATGCATGCAGGTGAAGTGGAGTCGAGGAAATCGCAACTGTGCGTAGAGATCGGCATCCCCATTTCCATATTAATAGCTCCTTAATATTTCCTTGTTATAATATATATCTACTGCTCTCAATTTAATCATGCATTTACTGCTTGCAAAATTAGAAGCTCATGTGCAAATAATTATCCTATAATTTATTAAGAAAGAAGATTAATTTTTATGGGGCTTCCTTTTTTATATATATTTTATTTTTATTTTTTTCGATTAAGATCTAATATCTATAACTATGATATAATTTAATAATTCCAAAATTCAAATCCAAAACTATTAGATCTCGCAACTTTTTTAACCAATTCGATTATTTTTACTTGTTCTTTGTGAGTGCTCGTTGTGTATTGAGCCATTTTTTGTACGTAGTTAAATACGTAGAAAGGAAGGGTAGATTTTTTACCTTGCCGTTCTGACAGTCATGAATATAAGGAGTATTTCAGAAGCCTCACTCACACACAATTAGTGCTCTGATTTTGATGCATGCTGCCAAGAAAGAGGAGAGAGAAAGAGAAAGAGAGTGTGCGAGTGTGAAGGGTACTGTGCAAGCTTTCGTTAGCTTGTGTCAACTATTTTAACAGGGAGCAAAGCAACTCGCCTTCCTTCCTCCCTTCCTCTTCACAGGTTTAACCTCCTCATCATCCTCCTCCTCCTCCTCCTCCTCCTTCCTCCACCTGGAGAGGTCTCTCTGTAGAAAGAGCTGCGGCAGAGAGAGGAGGAGAGCAGAGAGTTGTAACAGAACAAAATAAACACACACACACTCACAACTAAAGGGAAAAAAAATAACACGATTGCACAAAAAAGGTTGGATTTTTCTTTTCCTTTTTCTTCTGCTGTGCCTCTTTCATCCCTGTTTTTTTTTTCTTCCTGTTCATGTTCTAAATCATTCTTTATTTGCTGTATTTCTTTTCGGTCTGCTTTCATTCTGAATCGATTATGTAGAGACTGATCGATGATGAAGAGGATCTATTTAGTTTTCTTTCTCTTTTATCTCTTGATGCGTGATGGGAATTTTGATTTGTTAAACATTGCTCTCTCTATCTCTCTCCCGTTGTTGTGATGGTTTCCAGTTTCATAGTTTTGATGTCAAGGTCTCTCCTTTGGGTTCTTTTGTCCACTGTGATCGCCCATTTGGCAATGCTTGCCTTTATCTGAGCAAGTTGATGCCTGTCTGTTCACAGGTTGCTTGCTTTGCTTGCATGCACGCCTCCAGTGATGACCAGATTTCTGTATTCTTTTGGATGTAGTGCCATTTTATCTTCTTCCCCAAAGATTCCTCTGTGTGTTCTTAGAGGTTTTACTGGTAAACCGACATGACTCGTCTTCTGCAAGAAGCAATTTTTTTTCCTCTTTCTTTTCTGCAAGATGCAATATTTTTCCTCTTTCTTTTCTGCAAGATATGATTTTTTTCCCCTTGATCGAAATAGTTTCCTGTAGAAAGTAGATCGCCTATGTCAAGATTTGTTCTTTGATCATATCTACAGTTTTTGGTCCATGCTATTGCTCATCTGTTAAGTTTCGATCATAGATCCTTATCCAGGAAATCTTAAAATGCGTCGTCTTGCAGCTCCTGCTCACATTTGCTTCAAATTTGCATTGCAGGAAAATTTCGGTTGAAGAAGAAGGGGAGGAACATATGATGCTGGGGAAAAGGGGCAGACCAGCGCAGAAAGATCAGAGTAAGGGACACCTGATGTCTGATTCATCTTCCGATTCTTTCTTCTCCCCAAGAGTTCTGGTGCAGAAGGCGAGGAATACCTCGTTCTTCACCATTCCCGGCCAGCTCGTAGGGTTCGGCAGCAAGAGCGCCGCGCCGGACGCTGCTGATGCTGTCAGGAGTCCGACGTCTCCCTTGGACTACAAGGTCTTCTCCTGCCTTGGCAGCTCGTTTCTTGGCTCCCCCAGGTCATCGGGCCATGACGGGAAGCCGAGGTCCTGGGACAGCAGCAGGGTAGGCCTTGGCCTTCTGGACGCCCTCGCTCCCGAAACCAATCCCTGCGGCAAGGTCTCTTCGGTGTTCTCTGATAGCAGTAACATACTCTTCGGGTCGCAGCTCAGGATTAACATCACAAGCCCCAAATCACAGCTTGGTGCCCTGAGGAATGATGCTTTGGGTGCAGCTCCCAAGTCCTTGCCCAAGGACTATGGCATTTCTTCTCGACCCCAAACACGATCTCCTGCAGCACATTTGGGCTGCTCAAAGATGGCGCTTGGATTGAAGGGAGCTGAATTCGGGATTCTGAGATCTTGTTCTGCAGACGTCAGTGGGTCATCTCTGCCACCACTCACTAGATTCATGTATCATGACCCCAAACCCAGTTCTGAAGTGTTCTCTTCAGATTTGAATTCAACATTTGATTCACCACTGTCGGTTCAAGGGGATGCCAATTTTGAGAATTTTGCTAGGTCGCTCCATGCATCTGACAGCTCAGCTCATGCACTGATCAGTTCCCTTTCTCCGAGCGAAATCGAGCAGTCGGAGGATTATACTTGCATTATCTCCCATGGTCCTAACCCGAAGACTACCCATATTTTTGGAGATTGCATACTTGAAAGCAGCAGCATTCAAACACAAGAATTTAGGAATGAACACAAGAAAGAAATCTCACCCATCTGGATGTTAAAACCTTCTGAAGTCTCACCTTCCTGCGCCTTTGACAACTTTTTGAGCTTCTGTTGCTCCTGCAAGAGGAAATTGGAAGAGGGAAGAGACATCTACATGTATCGGTTAGTCTTAACACAAGACAAATCCCTTTTCAAGAGCTCATATTCCTTTTACTTCATGCATCAGTTTTTATTTTACTGTATTGCTTCGAGTCTGTTTAGTTCATTAATTTCTTATGCTCTTCCAAAGTATAACTTCTTTATTTATCAACCATAATATTTCTGCACATTAAGTAGCCAGCTGCAATCATAACATGAGTTCCTCTTTAAATTGCAGAGGTGAGAAAGCATTTTGTAGCTCTGAATGTCGTGACCAAGAAATTTTGATAGAAGAAGAGATGGAGAAGCCCAAAGTTGTTTCATCTGGCCTCCCTGGATGCTCTTCTGAGGATGACATATTTCCTGGGGGGATGGTTATGCAATTATAGCATAGAGGCTACAGCGCAGTCCCGACAACATTGATCTGTGCGTACTGAGACTGGCGAAGCAAACAATTTGATCATCCGTTTATCAAGAGCTGTCTTTGTGATTCCTCAGCAGCCATGGATGATCATCATGTATATTCATTTGTTTGCTAGATTTGTTTCAGAGTTCACAGTGATGTTGGTGGGGTATGGTCAGAACATGTCTCTTTGATATGCTCCTAGGGACCTAGAATTTTCGATAAGCATCGTCTTTTTGCCTTATTAGTATGATCAGAAAAAAAAAGGTGTTAGCCACTGCATGGGCCTCTTACTCTTTTTTTCCCTTGCAGTAGTTAATGTATAACCTTTGTGAACTTCAGTAGCTAATCAGTATGCAAGTTATGCATTCACAATTTTGTCTTATGATACATTAAGCCTCTGCTGATTCTTCTTGTAATTGTTCATCTCTTATTATATTAGGATGAGGATGTCAAATGACTTCTGACAAGGAATGCTCATCAGTCAGTTGTGAAATTTGACTCTAACATGGATCTCTGTGCATCTTTTTTTTTCCAGAAGAGAAACATAACAACAGATAACTTGTTCTAAATGAAACAGTACTCTAAAGGTGGATAAAACAGAACTGCTGTCGATCACAGTACTCTAGTGCCTTGTTATAATCTTTCATTTTAAATCTTGTGTATAAATTAACTGTGTTCACTAGAAACTTACACTTCCTCTTCGATTGAGCCAAAAAGTAATTCCAAAAGTAAGTAGACACTTGCAATCATCACTTCCAAAGATAAAAGATAAAGGTAGAAGAACAATGTAGGATGATAGTTCATCTTTCAACAACATTAGTTGGTGAAAATTTCTCTGTAGAGGCCTCATTAGCTTGTAGTTTGATACTGACTAGAGAGGAAATTCCCCTAGAAACTTTTACCTAATAGTGATCTACAGGAAAAATGGCCAAGTTAGCAGAAAAGACTTCAAAGCTTTCATAGTTCTTACTGTGGAGGAATAAAAAAAACTAGAACTCCTTATATGGCAAAATCTTTGCTGAATTTTTTCCCTTTTTTGTTGCATCGACGCATGGAAAAGACTGCAGGGATCTCAAACAGCAACATTTGGACTTGAAGCTGCACAAAGTTATGGACCTTGAGATGCTGTGTAGCTATAAACATGCAGAGCATTTCCCAAGGTAATTGTTTATATACATTCATGTATATATTTGATCTACAAATTGTTTGAGGCTTTAACTCGTATTTTGCCCCTTGAGAAAAGAGTCATATATGTCATCTCAACCAGACGTTGGAATCATTTCGACGTATTAGTATTAAGTGATAGCAGCAAAAAATCTCATTTGATTCGACTTGATTTGTCCAATTCAATGTTTCTGACCTCTGTCTGGTGAATGCCTACAACTACTACTACTCACTCTGTAGGTGTCTGTCCATCGAGATGGTGATCTTTCACAATTCACATACATTTGTTAACGGAACTGGACAAGTCCAATTATTAAGGCTTTGGCAACAAGCTCCCTTCATCCTTCCAATTTAGCTACTTCTCGACGGTTTTAAAAATTAAAACATAAATAGAAGATGGGATTTGATTATTCTGAACAAGAATCAAAGTTATGATTTTGATATAAAGGCGAATATTAAAATTAGATTACGAATCTTGGATGAAAAATATAACTATTTTTAAATTACTTTTTACAACAATTTTTTTAATCTAATTATTATTTTATAATTTAACATAGAACATTTAAATATTCACTTACATTTCATAATTATTTAGGAGGCTCCATTTTATTCTAATATCCACTTTTTCTATCAAATTAACTTTTTTTATTTATCCAATTATTTTAAACCTTTCTGATGACTTAAGAAAAATAAAAGAATAAGAAAATAGAGTCTAATGACATTTTTAATTACTTTAAATTCTTTTATCTCAAATATAGTTTTTTTGTGGAATTTTTAATCTTTTTTCCAAAATATTGGTACAATGGAAATGCAATTAGATAAATATAAAAAAATGAAAAGACTTTTTCACATATAACTTTAAGTTATAAATTACAAAAACTTTAGTTTCAAAATATCCTAATTTGATTTCTATTTTTTAATATTTTCTTATATAAACAAATATAAAATTGAGATTTTAGAATTGTTAAGAAAATAAGACAAATAAATTTTTGGATGTCAGTTGTTCATAAGTTATTAAAGTTTTACTTATTTTTCCATTTCATTTTAGTTATTATTGTTAGAAATAAGTGAAGAAGATTAAACAAAGGAAGATTTCGAGATACAATGAACTGCTATATTTCGAGAATTATTTGTTTTGACACAAAATTGCTATTGAATTTTGGCAATAACACTCTAAGTATACAAGTCATATGATCACTTTCACATCTCTTTATTTCTTATTCTAACAAATTTGTATGATCACTTTCACATCTCTTTATTTCTTATTCTAACAAATTTGTAATGTTTTCATGATTGAACAAAACAAGTTGAGACTTGTTATCTATATATGACAAAGAGTTGAGCTTTGCAAATGAGAACACACATTCAAAATAAATAGGTTTTCGTCCTTTTCATTCATATTTTTATCATAAAATACAAAGTCATCTTTCACATATAACCAACTATAATAAGCACATTTGTAATGTTCACATTTTAATTAATTTGAAATTTTACAAATTTCAACAATTATCTACTAGATTACAAATTTCAAAAGATCAAATTATGCAATTATGGATAAAAAAATCTATCATTAGATTCAAACATCATATTAATGTAGTTGTTGGGAATATAGGGCGAGTGATCGACCAAGAATCAAAACAACGAATAAAAAATAAGAAATAAAGATTGACACACATATTTTTAACGTGGTAAAACATTCTTGATCAATGTGAACAAGAGGGAAACATCCATGGGCAAAGGAGGTCGTCACCAAAGAGTTTTCACTATGTCGAAGAAGTAGAGTACATCATAAAACTCTAACTCATATTTATAAGAGCTTTCACTAACGGCTCAAGCCCTCCGCTACCGTCACAGATTTCTTTTTTTCTCTCATTTTTTTTCACAATTTTGAGTACAGGGTATCATCATTCAAGGCACAACAACAATAGACTTTTCAAAGTTCAAACAAATAACTGATATCCATTAAATTTAAATCGTTACTCCTACGCTAGAATAAGAAAGGTCACACACAATTTTGTTTAATATTTTGAATAAGAAAATTAATATTGTAGTACTGTTATAGTCATATACTCATTCTGGTTTCAAGAATATTTACAAGATTAAATATCTAAACTTTTGGTTGAAGCGATACCACTGGTATATTTATGTAGGTGAAATTTTATGATAACACATATTGATTCATTGAAAGTTTTTAACTCATCCTTAATTAACATTTGTACTAAATCGTTTTAAGGTAATTTGTTCTTAACATTTAAATTTTGAGGATAATTTTTACTAGAATAAGGTAGGGATCCATTTACTAATAATTATAAATTTCAGACCCACTTTAGTAGCAAAATCTTTGCATTTTTTTGACATATCTTTTGTTAATGAGTTTACTAAATTATTACAAACTCAACATCCATCATTAAATGAGTATTACATATTTGTTTTTTAGAAGCCCAACAAATATCTTTGTAAAAATTCATCTTGAAGCTAAATTACTATTACTAAAATTTGGCATCCAACTAGTATTTAGATATCTTTTTAATGTAATAGAATAATTGTTATGACACAAATCATTATCAATGTTTTTTTTAAAATTAACCGGACTCTGGACAATTTGTAAATCTTTACAATTTGCACACAACAAATATTATATATGCCTTGTGATATTCATTGCATATATTAAACTTATTATAGCACTAACATACTCCAATTGTGCTACTTCCTTTCCATAATTATTATTTAATTTGAAGTACTTTCTTAACATAATGATCTTGAAATTAAGATAGCATCCAAAATTTTTTGACATAATGAGATTGTCTTAATTTCAAAGAATTTCAAAAGGACAATATTATTAGCATACTTTCTTAATGTAATGAGATTGACTTAATGCATAATATTTATTATATTTTTGCACTTTAATGTTCAAAATCATATCTATTCATTCAAATCTTTCATTTTAAAATTTGAAGATAAATACTTTTAAGTTTCACAAACACCTTTCAAGTTCGTTCCAAAATATTAATAAATCATCAACATATAAATAAATTATTACTCCATATTTTTCTATGAATTTGAAATAAATACATTTATTTGCATCATTACGATCAAATTCGCCCACTAATTTACTTAGTCGAATTTTTCATTCCACTCCTTAAGTGCTTGTTTTAAGCCATATTACGACTTGACTATTACAACTTTCTTTTTATTCCAGGAAACACATATCTTTTAGTTGGTCCTTAAAAACTTCTTCATTGGGTTGACCATTTGAAAAAGTCTTTTTAACATCCATTTGATGAACACGTAACTTGTAAATCGACGCCACTACAAATAAAACTTGTATAAAAATTATTCTAGCCACATGTGCATAAGTATTAAAATAATTTAGGATTTCTTATTGTCTAAATTTTTTAGCAATTAGTTTTGCTTTAAAGTTTTGTATTTTATCATCAATATTATATTTTTTTTAGTATTCACTTGCACATTTATTGATTTTGCTTCTGATGATAAATCTACTAAGATTCAAGTATTATTTGATAATATTGATTGTATTTCATAATCAATTGCTTCTTTCTAAAATGTTGAGTCCATAAAAACTAGTACTTCATTATCTTCATTCATATTCAACATTATAGCATTCTTAGTAATTACATCGTTCTTGTTTCTCTCAACTTAAAATCATGATATAAATTATTTTGCTTTCTTGTTTTTTAATCTTTCTTTACTTTTATAATATCATTAATATTTTCTCAACTAAGATTTATAAGTCTAATTGTGTTTCTTCTATGCAAGAATAATTTGACTTGATACTAAATTTATTTTCAATAAACTCTACATCTCTAACTTTAATTATCGTATTACACATTGACTCTAATATTCTATATGCCTTAAATAATTTTAGCATTACCCACAAAAGATTCTTTCACACCCTTTACTCCAAACTTAGGGGGCGTTTGGTATGAGATAATCCAGATAGATTACCGGTTATTTAATTTAAAATTTCCAGGGCCCACTATATTACCACGTTTGGCTGCAACAAATTACCGATGATTTTTATTTCTCTAGTAATCTAAATTACCACCTCACTGGTAAAGTGGTAATGAAGATAGCACCCATGAGAGGTGTCTTTCCAGATTACCAGCAAGATGGCATGCATTTTGACAGAATTATCCTTTCAACCGAACTTTAAAAAATATTTATATTTTATTAAGAAATAATAATGTTCAATATTATCTTCTAATTTTTTAATTATTTTACGAATAATTAATAATATAAACTCATATTTTGACCTAACTCACTTTTTTTTCTTTTGTTTATATTTATTTTAATTCAATAATTTT
>LTAE01001365.1:0-35126 GCA_001647135.1 Pontederia paniculata | reverse complement strand
ATATATATATATATATATATATATAAGCATATTTAGAATAGTCATCAATAAAAATATTTTTTCACCTCTTGTAAAAATATTATTTAATTCACAAATATCATAATATAGCAATTCTTAGACTTATGTGTTTCTTTCTACTGGATTAAAATGTTTCTTGATAATTTTTTTACTAAATGCATATTTTACATTTATTTTAAGATCTTTATCACTAAGAGTTATATAATTATGTGCATGCATATATTGGATAGACTTATAATTCAAATGTGACAATCTAGCTTGTCATAACAAACAAGAATCAACAATATAAATAAAAAAAAATTGTTCATATCATTAATATTAAGTTTGAACATACCATAATTACAATATTTTTTTCCCACGAATACATAATTTATAAACAAAAAAAAAAATTATCTGATTCAAGAATGATCTTAATTTTTTTTTACAAAGAAGACTAGGAAACAATATTTTTTTCACAAACTTGGAACATGTTCTAGATGTAAAATTCAATTCCAACATTTTTTGTTTGACAAACTTTTCTTGAATTATTGTTTCTCACAAAAAATTTTTTAGCAACATCTTCATATATTTTAAATTTTTCATGATTTTTACAAACATGGACAATAACATCTGAATCAAGCCACAAATCACAATGTTTGATAGATGATGTCATATTGACATTGGTAATCACACTAATTTGAATTTTCTCAATTCTTTTAGTGATCGTTGCAACTAAGTCATTTTCGTCAATGTCATTGGTTTTAGACATAAAAACTTCCTTGTTATTATCATTTTTAATAGTTTGCATTCTTTGATAAACTATTCATTTTTATGACATGACAGTACATCATTTTCTTTTTAAAATCTTGCTTATCTTTCAAATTCGAGGAGAACTTTCACTTGGATGTCATAATATTTTTTTCCAACTTCAATAACATGATTCGCTTTAGAATTTTGGGAAAGATGCACTACGCCATGCTTTCATTTTTTAATGTGTAAATGACTTAGTATATTTTTCATTATGAAGTTGATTGTCATATGTAAAAGCTTTTTTCTATAATCAGATGAAGACAACTTAAATATAATTGCCCCAACTTGTAATGTTTGAACAATTTTGGCTTTTAGATTTCTAAGCATGTTATCTAGGACTTGTAATTTATGAACTTGATGCAATATGAGAATTTCGTCAAATATTCTAAATTCAAAATATTCCATTATAAAAATTTGTTAGTGTTCTGTCACTCGTGTTGTATTTCTCCTCCAAAGTCTTTCAAATTTCAGTATGAGACTTGATGTCTATACGAGAACTCATCATTTTTCTTTGTCATTTTTCTCTATTTTTTCTTGGCTTGCATTATCGATTGGTTCTTCTATTGACTCCAACTTCATATTTAAGACATAAGCTACATTCAACACGGGAAGTAGGAACATCATTTTGTCATTCTATCGATTAAAATTGATGCCATCAAAATTATTCAACTTCATGAACTCTTGATTCATCACTTTGAATGTGCATTTGCTTCCGTTGACATCTTCAAGATAACTCTCTAAAATTGTTGAAAACAAGTAAAGAAGATTGATCAATGGAAGACTTCGAGGCACAATGAATAACTATATTGCGAGAGTTATTTACCTCCACACAAAGTTTTTGTTAAGTTTCGACAACAAAAGTTCCAAAATACAGCAAAAACACTAGAACTGGTCAACTAGCAATGTCGAAGAGTTATCTATCTCTTATTCTAATAAATATGTAATCTTTTCGTGATTGAACAAATCAAGTTGCGCCTTAGTATTTATAGAGAACAAAGGGGTGTAACTCCACAAATAAGAACACACATTCAAAATAAATGGGAATACAACTTTTCATTCACATTTTAATCATGAAAACATGAAAAATTGTCTTTCACACATGATCAACTATGATAAATATTTTCAATATTCATATTTTTAATTAATTTGAAATTTGAAATCTACGAATTTCAACATGCTCTTCCTTATTTCTCTCTCTCCTTCACAAGTCATTTGCAACAACAATGGTTGTGCTTGCCATAGCTAGTGCACTTGCCATATGCAAATCAAACTCGCCTATGTTAGTGAGCTCACAACGACGACTCGCCAACTATAGGGAGGGATGATGATTGTTTCGTAAAAGAAAATCAATTAATAGAAATAATAGTAGTACATGAGGAAAATGTTAAATAGAAGAACATTTAAAGTTCAAAGTCGAGCACATCAAGCTTTAGGAACTAACCTACTATTAGTCAACGCAACGACACTCAAGGCAGCCGACCAACAAAGTGGAATATTTTTTTTCATAAAGCCAATATTATTTTACAAGATCTTTATGTTGGTCTTAACATGTTGGCATCTTATGAGTAAAAGCCAATCTAAAAAAGATGTCAACTAATCATAATTGAAATTCAATCACGCATAATGTAGAGTGCAACATACTCTCGAGATGATTATAGGGTGATAGTGAATAAATTGACGAAAAATAATTGATTGGTTGACTCAAAAATAATATCGAGCCCGGTTGACTGTTAAAAATAAAAATTTGAAATTCTACGATTCATCAAATGATTGGGTAACTTTTTGGGGGGGCTTGAAGAATTTTATGAATAATAAATTTTTAAAATAATAAACATAATATATCTACGTATTTTTAAAAGAAAATAAGTCTTATAATAAAATAAGTCAATGTAAATTTCGATCAAAGTAAACTATATATAAGTAGTAAAATAACACAAATATTATTTTATTCAAACAATATATTTCAAATAAAATTAAAACATATTGCACTAACTAAATAGAACTAGTAAATAATTCAGATATACATGAAAGAAAATAGAAGAATAACCATAAAACTTTTATTGATTTTAAGCTAATCAACAACATCATTTTAAATCTCTATCGAAAAAAAATATCATTTTATTCAAACAACATATCTTCAATAAAATTATAGTATATTGGACTAATTAAATATAGATAGAAAATAATTGATATCATGATAAGAAAGAGAAGAATAACAATAGAAAATTTTTTTCTGATTTTAAACTACCTAATACCAATATTATAGATCACGATTGAGCAAAAAATGTATTATTTTATTCTGACAATATTTTTTGAATAAAAGAAAAGAAAATATATTGAACTAACTAAATATATATAGAAAATAATTCAAACATAGAAAATATTTTTTTACTGATTTTAAACTAACTAATATCATTATCTTATATTTATATTAAATAAACAATATAGTTCATTTAATTATAATTATACATTATTAAAATACATTATCAATAATAATAAAATAATATAAAAAGTGAAGTGTGAGAGAGATATATGAGAAGTAGAGTTTTAAGTCATAAAGAATTTATTTATTTGAAAGTAACTGCTATGATTACTTTAGATTATAATAATATAATTATTTATTGATACGGTCTTAGATTTCAGATTTTATTGATTTAAAGCTAACTACTATCATTGTTTTAAATTTTGATTGAAGTAAAATCATTATTTTAGATCTGTATTGAACTAATTAATTATATTGTTTCAATCACAGGAACATAATTCACATGGTATATATATTTAATATATATGAAGTATATTCTTATGAATCCTCATGCGTGAGTCAGGCGGCAACAAACTAGTAATAATGAAAACAAATAAATTTAACGGTAGCAATATTAAAATTGTTAGCAAGTTGGTAAACTTAATAATATTAATATTTTGAGTCATATTAATCATATTTTGAATTAGCAGATTATATATGATTCAACTTGTTATTTGTTAGTTGATCAAAAATTGAGCGAGTCAAATGTAATAATTATTGATATCATTAAAAACAAAAGGAAAAAAATTAGTCTTAGAAAAAGGAGGTATTTTTTTAGCATTCTTTTATTTTTTGAAAATCTAAGAAGGCTCTTAACATTACTTGATAATCTACGTTACCTATTAAATTATCAGTAATGTGCAATATCATGTTTACTATATATAAGTAATCTAAATGGTAATTCAGATTATCATATTTAATTATATAAATAATTACTAAATAATATACATTATTTTACCAAAATACTCTTTATAAATATTATTAAGTTAAAAATTTTGTATTATTAATTTGAAATTTATCAACTTAAACTCACAAATTAATGTATTTAAGTAATTAATACCCTTCAAATTAAAATAACAATATAATAATCTTTATAATTAATAATAATAATTTTCTAATTAATAATACTTATAAATAATAATTAGTGCTATATTTTAATTCATAATGTGATCATAATAAGATAATATTATTCAAATATTATTTAATGTGGTCATTAATTTATTATTATTATATTATTATTATTATTATTATTATTATTATTATTATTATTTGTGTTGTTGTTGTTATTATTATATGATGATTTATTTATTGTGTTATGTTTTATTTATGAAAAATTTAAAAGGGCGAAGGTGGAAGCTTATATAAATAAGATTATCACTTGGGTGGTAATCTGAATAGACATCCCCCTCTTAGATAATATGGATTATCACTTCATATGCAATCTGCATTGTTAGATTGCGAATTAAAATAAGTAAACATAATAATCTGGTGAGCCCGAGTAATTTTAAGTTCAGATTATCAGTAATGTACAAAGATTACTGAAAGGAAAATGTCCCTAAATTTTTTAGAATTTGTATTTTTTTTCAAATGGAAATAAAGGGTGAACTTATAATTTGGTAAATCACACTAAAGAAAAGTTTAAGATATAGTGAAAAAGTTCGACGGTTCAAGGAGGTAGGTGGATATTTTTTAGTTCAGGAATAAAATTATTAATAAATCATATTTTAAAAGAAGAAAATAACATTAAACATTAAAGAAATATTTTTTCACTATCATTGTATTTTTTTTCTAGCACAATAGAAACATGTTCAGCTAGTGTAGTTTCTAGTATGAAAAATAAATATATCTATAAAAATAATGAATCAAATACTTTCAATGCTTAAATTTTTTAAGTTTAAAAAAACAAAATTTGAACATTTCCATCTAAATCTAACATCATACAAGATTTATACGATTGAAAATCAATAAAAAATCATAAATTTTCCTATAACAATTTTACAAATCATAAAGATTTTATGAGTTAAATTAGAAGAAAATAATTAGATAAGATCTAAACTAAATCACAAAAGATCGAGATAACAAATATATATATGAGAAAATTAATTTAAGATAACGTGGACTAATTTTGATCCAATTACAGTGAGTCGTAATGTACATAGAAGGCTGTATTTTATATTTTTTAAATAATATTTTGGATTTGAACTCCTTATAAAGATTCTAAAAATTATAACTATTAATTAAGAAATTCTTATTTGTAAAAAATATGTTCTCAAATATTATTTTGCAGTTTTTAATCTTTTTTTTCAAAGAATGTAATATAAAATAATGCTAACATCATAGTGTTTATTTTTTGTTTAAGCCAAAAAAATCTTAATTAACTCCAACAACATCACAAAACTCGAACTCGATCATAACGGACGTGTCCTCACAAAAGACGCATGAAATGGATGAGGACCCTTTTCCTCGGCCGCTGACTTGTCAGCAATTCATTGGTCGATCTTGGGAAAAAGCCTAATGTGCGAAGAAAATCCGATTGCCGAAAATACCCTGGATCAATAATCAAATATTTTTTCTAAAAGTCCACTCACTTCATAATATAAATCTATTTATTTTAAAAATAAACTTCTCAGAAGATAAATATGTAAAAGTTCAATATTTTACTCGGTTATAAATATACATAAAGTTTCGTTTACAAAATATTATTAAGAGAAATTTGTTTTCTAACTTTCTAATTTATATTTTACTGTTATATATATATATATATATATATATATATATATTAAAACAGTTATATTATTATTATCAAATCTATCATTTATTATTATTATTATGTGATTAGGATCCATCGGCATACCTATAAAAGATGAATTACTTTGTAATGTACTAAATTTTATTATCAAAGTTCTTTTATATTTTATTTATTTATTAGGATATCTCAATCCAACTATATTATTTTAATTTTGGTTAGAATTAAGATTTCATAAAGTCCTGATTTTGAACTCGATTAAAAAAATGAGTCATGAGTTTTTTTTTTACTTTTTATTTATGCTGGTCAGTGACCCCAAAGGAAAACAATGGGCATGACATTGGATGTTAAACAAGAATACAAGAAGGGCATTTTCACAACAAAAAATATATTCTCGTTGGAAAATGGTTTGGATGCCGTTCCAGAATCCAGAGAGAGAGAGAGAGAGAGAGAGAGAGTAGGTATATGGATAAAATATGAGAGAGAGAGAGAGAGAGAGAGAGAGAGGTATATGGATAAAATATGAGAGAGATAAGTGTTTTATTAAATTAAGGAAAGAAGAATAAGGAAAAGCCGAGGAGATGGGGATTCTGGTGGGAAGCTCATGGTTCTTGCAGTCACCTCTCTCTTCGCACTGTTCATCCTCCCATAGAAGGATTGCAAGGAAGAAAGCGGTGGCGGTGACAGCAGTGGCCATGGCCTCCTCCTCCTCCTCCTCCTCCTCCTCCTCCCCCGGTTCTGCGAGCCTAACAGACGCCGGCAGGGCATCTGGATGCAGGAGGACGATACTTCTTGTTGGTATCTCAGTTCTTCCTCTGTTGAAGCTGAGAGCGATGGCTGCCGAGAAAGATCTGGTCAAAGGTCCCTTCCTGTGCTTCTCTTTTTCTTCTTCTTTGTTGTTATCAAGAAAGAACTGCTCTTGCTATTTTCCTCACTATCTGCTGCTTGTTGGATGTTGTTTTGGTTCTTTTAGTTCAGTACGGGATGCTTGGGCCATTGCATTCTTTGTAATCTCATATTCCAGCTTTCTACTGACTGCTTGCTGCATGTTCGATTTGAAATGTATTCATTCAGGTGCTTTGAGTGGAGAGACTGTGGATTTGTAATGTATTTGTAATATCAAGTTTTACTCAGTAGTGTATTCTCTAATGGCTTCTATTGTAATAAGTTACTTTGCATGAGTTCATGACCTTGGCCTTAGTATTTGTTTAGGAAATAAATAATCTTGTTATATTTTGGTTCATACATTGTGATGTTTGTTGTCTGTGTATGGTGCCCCTCCTCCACCCTTCTGTTAGAAGGGTAGAAATATGTGGTTTAATATAATTCTGCTAGAGGGAGTAGAAATATGTTGTTTAATATAATTCTGCTAGAGGGAGTAGAAATATGTTGTTTAATATAATTCTGTTAAAGGGTTAGAAATATGTGGTCTAATATAATTATGAGTATAATTGTTTAGATACACAAGTCACAATCATGAAGGAAGAAGTAAGCCACATCCATTCAGTTTCTGTTCTGATATGTCGGGACCTAATATCTACAATTGTCGTGGATTTCAGGTGGACAATATGATAAACAAGAGCTCCCGAGTTCTAATGATCCAGTGCTCGACGTCTCATCTGAAGATGTTTGTGCTTTAAAACTATCTAAAGTGCTTATTTCTATTGCTGATTGATAGTTTTTTTAGATTCCTTTACAGCATCTATGCATCTCGTTTCATGCAGCTGATGACTCTTCCAAGTACACCCGTAAACTCGTTCATATCATTTCTGAACGGAATTGGAATTATGGCTTCAGGAGTTCTTGGTGCATTATATACAACCTCTCAGAATGAGAGGACAGATATGGAATCAACCATTGAATCGGTGACCATCTTCAACCCTGTTCATGGATTCTCTTCATATGACTTCTATTGGCTATCATGCCTCATTGTTTAACATAAAGTGAAAAACATGTGACATTCAACATGTATGCAACTCTGCAATGTCTGATAACTAAAGTTCCTTCGTTAGTTCTTGACTAATCAAGATGTAACACCAACCACTTGCCATGAGTACTGATCATGAACCTTTTGATATACTGATGTATCCGAAAGATGATGCTTAGATGAGACATCTTGCGCATCAAAATATCCTTTTGACTTTGGAATATCTCATTCATCTGAAGTAGAACTCCTTAGTATAAGCCTTCTTATCATCTGTTAAGAAGTATAAATAAATAATAGTTTCTTTCATATAGGAATATATCATCTTTTGTTTTCTCCATTCACAACGAAATTGATTAAGTTTCAATGCATGCTTAAAGTGCTCACTGGTTATACTTTTTTCTCTAGAGGGTTTATTTTCCTCCAATTCAACATTCCTCCTATGTTCGCCATGAGGCTAGTTCCTTTTTTTATTTTGTGGTCTAGAAGAATGTTTAAAGCTTACTTGTAAGATGCATACCTATATGTTTAATGCGTTCAGAATTCTTGTTTAAGAGTCCTTGAAATTATAAGAAGTTTGGTCTCTAGCTCTGAAATAGAGTTGAAACTTTTGGTTAAATGTTAGTACATGGAAGAACCTGATTTTCCAGTAGTTGATCATACAAAGTGATATAGACGCATGATATTTTGGATAGATGTGTATCAGCCAAGAAAGAAACAGAAATACTACGTTGCTAGAACCGTGGAGATTATTACACTTTTTTTTGCAACTATCTTTTTTTATCTTACACATTAGTAAATGCAGATGAAACTGAAGTTATCTGAAAAGGAAGAAGCAATGTCTTCATTGAAGGAAACCTTTGAGAGTAGATTACTCAAGGTACAGGAAGAAAGGAAGAAAGAAGTCAGGAAATTCAAGGAGGATGAAGCTTCTTTCTTAAATCAATTGGCTTCAGCGAGCAAGACTGGATCTACATTGCGACAAGAGCTACAAAATGAGAAAAGAATAGTTGAGGAACTTAAAGGGCAGATTGATCTGCTTCAGAGTTGTATTGCTCAAGCTGCAGCTGATAAGAAGGTACTTGAGGCCAAGCTTAAAGAAAATATCGATACAGTTAATGCACTGCAAGATAGAGCAAGCCTAATCAGTTTGGAGATAAATGATAAAGAGAAGAGTATCAACACTTTAAGATCATCCCTTTCTGAGAAGGAATCGGAAAATAAAAATTTGAAGTCTACCATTGAACAACTTAAGGAGGATCTTACAGTTGGAAATTCGACTATCAAGCAGTTGAAAGAAGAGATGCTTACAACTAAAGAAGAATTAAGTGCAAAGATATCTTCAATCAATTCTTTAAGCGCGACAATCCAGTCATTAGAAGTGGACAAAGATGAATCTTTAAAGAAAATACAGAGCCTCATTAAAGAACTTGATAATCTGAAAGTATCTTCTCAGAAACGAGCAGCTCTTGATGCTGAGCTGTTAGCTAAGAAAGATGGCCAACTTCATCATCTTGAGGAAAAGCTTGAACTAGCGGTAAATGAAGCTAGCAGCCAAACCTCAACTATTACCGAGTTGAGAAAAGAAAACAATGATGTGATAGCATTGTTGCAACAAGAAGTAAACAACATGAAGAAATTGAAAGATGAGCTGGATTCCACTCAGAAAGCATTGGATGCTTCCAAGCTTGAGGTTTCCAATTTGTTGAAAGAATTAAATGAGACTAAAAGATCATATGAGAAGGCCAAGACAGAAGTTTCTAAAGTTCAGGATGAATTTCGCAAAACAGAGAAACAGTTGAATAAAGACTTGGAAGAAGCTAACTCTACTTTAAAACTACTTTCTGATGAGTTACTTTCAGCTAAGGAGCTCTTAGAGAAAACCAGTGAAGAAGTTATTGTCACATCAGGTGAACTAAAAGATGTTACAACACAACGTGATAACTTGAAGAAGGAATTGTTGCAGACTTATAAGAAACTAGAAACTACAGCACAAGAGGTGAAAGAAGAAAGAGATGTAGTTTCTGTCTTGAATAAAGAACTTGAAGTTTTAGGAAAACAGATACAAAGAGATTCTGAAGCCCGTAAGTCTCTTGAAGCAGATCTGGATGAAGCAACCAAGTCACTGGATGAAATGAATAAGAGTGCATTATTACTCTCAAGTGAATTAGAGAACACTAACTCCAGAACTTCCAGCCTTGAATCAGAGAAAGAGTTGCTCATCAAGTCACTTGTTGAACAAAAGAATTATACAAAAGAAGCTCGAGAGAATATCGAGGATGCTGAGACCATTATCATGAAGCTTGGAACTGAGAGGGAGGCCTTAGATAAAAGATCTAAAAAGCTTGAAGAGGAATTAGCATCAGCAAAAGGTGAAATATTACGATTGCGACGGACGCGTGCCACCAAGAAATCTGTCGACGGAGACCAAGCAAAGACCAATGAAGTTGCTGCTGGTACTCCTTTTGCTACCAGAAAGACTTCGGGTAGAAGAAGAAAAGGAGCGTCCACAACAGAAGTTTCTTAAACTGATGGCATGATTGATACAGGTTCCCTAGTACTTCTCAGTCAGACCACGAATGTAAATTTTTGCCTTCTATATACAGATTTGGCGTCCTTTTGGTTTCTTAGTCATGAATTTTTGTAGAGCATTTTGTATAAGCACTTGGAATGAGAACCAATAAATGCTCTATTTTCTAGAGGTTGAACTTTTGAACAAGTGGACGGTTCTGGTTTTTGCTGCAATAATAAGATTTGCAAGTCAAGTGAATTAACAGGTGTGGCAGTGGAAAATGTACAATTTCAAGCTCTTCTTGTAGATGGAAGAATGAAGGATGATTTTATCATCTTAAGCACAGTATTTTCTTCTGATTTCGTGTTCATCTGTATGTTTAGAAAGAGCCGTCTTTTATATTAAACCATCATTGTATTCTGCATTCACTTTGGTAAGAACCGAAAATGTGTGAGCTAAAACTGCACGAATACATATGGAAATCGATTGAGCAGGTATGCATTAGGGATTGCGAGTGCTACAAACTTCACCAAATACATATTTTATGCTCAGATCTCCTAAGAGCTGTTTTCTTCAAAAACTGGACCTACTAATGTTCAGAATAGAGCTTCTTATGTATATTGTAGTCGCTTGATAAAGCGAGTGTACAAGTGTCTACTTGACCAGGCCTAAATTTTTTTCTTTTCCCTAAGTGCTCTCGTGGGCACTGAATCTGCTCAGGGCTTACTTTTGTATGAGCAGGAGACTGCAGCAACAGCTTCTGCAACAGTCATGTATACACCTTCTGATCCAAATAGTTCCCAAGCCTCTGTAAGATGCAGCTTTTCGGTCACAGCTCCAACTGGATTTGCTAGCACAAACTACAATTTGAAGATAATATCACAATAGAGTTATTTATGATGTTCATGAAACACACCAGTTGTTACTTTGGCAGGATAAACTGAGTACCTGAAGAGATCGTTTCTGTAGTGTCTTCTTCAGCTCCATGAGTGCTTCTATGCCACTTGTATCTATTGCTGCCACAGCTGCATAAATTTGAAGATTTTGCTCAATTGATAGCTAAGAAATATGATGAATTTAGCAGGTAAAAAACCTGTTCAGAATTCTAACTTTACCAGCCATGTCCAGCACAATACATTTGAGGCAGCTCTCATTAAACTTTAGGATTCTCTCTTCCTCTTCTCGTATCCATCTTAAGATCCTGGACGTTTAGCTTAGTCTCAGTGCTGCTTTTTTGTTTTATAATATTCAGATCATAGGCAACGGCTTTTAAATTCTATGGATTTTTCTTTCGATTTGAAAATGCAAGGCTTAGTGTGTAGGTTTGCTCAAACGTACCTTTCTTGGAGGTACATTGAATTGGTGAAGTAGATTGCAGACTCTATGCCAAGAACGAGAAAAGAAGGAATTCTGATGGCTTCCATATAGTGCCCAACATTCCTGTAAGTGTTGGTGCCAGGAATGTTACCTAAGATGATTGTGTTTGGCCTTGTTACATGTATCAGAATTTTTAGCATTGATATGCCAATCTGCAAACAGAAAAGGCCACGTTACAAATTTGAAATGAGTATTGTACATAGTCAAGCATGCATGTTCTCGTTCCGAGTTGAATTGTGCAGAGTTCTTACAGCAATGGCAAGGCCCATCTGTACCGAGATGAAGAGGACGCCAAAGAAAGCACTGAAGCAGGCCAAGAAATCAAATTTGTCCACCTTCCACAGTCGGATCGCAGCTCGAACATCGATAAGTCCGATCACTGCAGCTATAATTATCGCGGACAAGATGACATTGGGAGTGTAGTAAAACAGTGGCATGAGGAAGAGCATTGTAATGAGAACAGCAGATGCCAGGACAATGTTAGACATGGCTGTCTTAGACCCTGCATTGTAGTTTACAGCTGAACGAGAGAATGAGCCTGAAACAATATTGCCAAGAAAATTGTGGATCAGATGTCAGTGCTGTAGTTAGATAACTAGCACAAATCAATGTTCAAGGACAGGAGGAATCTGCAGGGATTCGTGATTGTGTTTCTGACCTGTTGTGACATAACATGAGGCACATGATCCGGCCATGTTCATGGTTCCTATGGCCATCATTTCTTTGTTGCCATCTATCTGATAATTTTTTAGTGAAGCAAATGTCCTTCCTACAGCTATTCCTTCCTGAAAAAAGTAAACATAGTGAAGTACTCGGCATCAGATCAGTTATTGTCTTTTGTTAGATTTTTAAACGTCACTGGATTGAAATGTTGTCATATAATTCCAAGAGAAAGGGAGATGCCTTACAGTTAGAGACAAGATGCCAGTAATTATTCCTGTTTTAATAGCAAGACCCAAATAAGGGCCATTAAACTCTAACATGTTAATTGAAGATGGGTTCACCCCTTTCTGCAGATGGCCAATCTGTTGTGCAAGCAAAAGGGCGTTACAGCCCACAAATTAACCAACTTGGAATAAACAGTTCTATGTAACTTTCTTAGAAGAAATTAAGGAGCAATAAAAAGGTAAAAAAAAAGACTAGATTTCCAGGTGAAAGTTTCTTACTGTGCTGATGTGAGGGTGCTTGGATCTGATGAGGAAGCAAATGAGGGTGGAGATAATCACTGAGGTTAGTGGTGCAACTGCTGACACCCAAAAGAGTTTGGGGCTCTTCAGGCTCTGCAAAAAATAATTAGAACATGATTAGTTTTGAAAAGATGAAAACTAACCATTAGCACAAACTCTTTGTAAAATAATTGGATTTGGTTTCTAGTTCTTTTTTATGGTCACAGTTATCTCCTCCTTCTTGGACAGGATTGTGGCAGTGCAGAAAATGAGGGCCTTCCTGAAGAAAAAAAAAAGAGATTCCAGAAGAAAAGTACCCATAATCCACCCTGATCAAACATATTTACTTTCTTAATTCACCCCTACCAAACGTGTTAAATTATTGGCAACCAGATTGCCCAACCACAAAATGAATCTCTGTTGAAATCATGTCATAGTCAACCAAAAAGATGAAATTGGAGAGAATATGGTAATGCATTCATCATGAACTAAAATAAGGCCAAAGTTATGCATAATTTAAAAATTGATTCGTTCCTATCTTTTTTATCGACTTAAACTTTTAAAATTATTGGTAACATATCTAATTTAATATAATTAAAAATTATGTCGGCTTAAGTTTTTAGAATTGTTGATAGCATGTGCTATTTAATTAACTCCCTTATCTTTTTTAACTAAGATTACACAAATTTTCATGTTAATTGGGGAAAAAAATGAGAAATGAGAACTCACTATGTGCCTTGCTGCGAGCAGTAAAACGAGGAACGAGAACCCCATGACAATTGTTTGCCAAGAAAACTGCACAGGGTTTAACATAAGATGCATCAGACAACCTTTTAATCCCCAGAAAAAGTTCAAATCATTTGGTTGAACTCTGTTCATCACAAAATAGAATTAAGTACTGAGAAGAAGAAAAGTTTGTTCCAAACCAACCTCTGTCCTCTGGTTGATGACAGATTGCACCACAGGAATGATCCCCATCTTGGTGGTGAAATGAACTATTCCGAACAACCCCTTGAGCTGCTGAAGCGACACGATGACGGCTGCGCCACCCATGAATCCCACCAACGTCGCCTTCGACAGGAAATCTACGATGAAACCCAACCTGGCAAAATTTATCTGTTCAGTATGTTCAAAAGCCTTCTTTTGACACTATAAGCTGTCAAAATTTGTCATAACTTATTCCCAATGTTATCCCTGACAATAGTATCTTAAACAAACAATGTGTGCAGGACACAATTTTACCTTAGAAAACCCAGTGAGGCTTGGAAAACGCCGGCGAAGAAGGTGGCGGTGAAGGCGAGCGCAAGGTAAAGTGTCGGCTCCTCATCAGGAGAAACCACATCCCTCAGCATGGAACCCATCACTAAGGATGCAATTGACACTGGGCCAACTGCCAGATCCTTGGAGCTCCCTAGAACAGAATAGATTAATGGTGGCACGAAGCTGGAATCTGCAAACGTGAACAGAGGAGAAAAGTGTTCAGTTATAGCTGGAAGTGAACAAAGACATGCCTGATGCAATGGAGCTAATTCTTCCAATTGTAGAGTTTTACAAAGTTCAGCATGCAGACTTACACAGGCCAATGATGGGAGGCAAATTTGCGAGTTTTGCATAGCTGATTCCCTGTGGAAGTTAGGAGAAAAGAACGCTCGTCAGATGACTCAGATTGCAGACATGCACTCAGGAGCAGCAAAATCCAATATGAATGCTCCATAGCAGAAGAACTGCTAATGCTGTGTAAGAGAAAATAATACTTGTGGTATCGCCAAGCTCGCAATGGTGAGGCCGGAGATCACGTCAGACTTGAGGAGCTTGAGACTATATTCAGAGCCCCACTGGAAGATCGGAAACAAGTACTGGAGTGCCAAAACCACCTTCCTGAAGAAGGACTGATTCTTGAACTGGTGGAGAGGGTCATCCGGGAAGAAGACCTCGCTGAGCCTCTGCTTGATGGACTGGAAAGTGGTCTTCTTTTGTGGCAAGGACACCTTGTGGATCTCCAGAGCCCGGACTGCTCTGGGGGACAGAACAGCTGCTTCAAGGTCACTGACGTCTGAGGAGCTCTTCACTCTGTTGGCACCCCCGCCCATTTCACTGCGAGGACCCAAAAAAAAAGAAAGAGAGATCAAACAGAGGAGCTGCTAAGTGATCTCTGATGCAACATTTGCACACAAGGTTGAATGCAGAGAGCTGCTATTTATAGATGTCCTGAGAAGGCCTACTTAATTGGTGGCAAAACTATTGAAAAGAGAAGGCTTTATTTTCCTCTTCCTGAAGGGAAATCTTTTCTATTA
This sequence comes from Pontederia paniculata, assembly GCA_001647135.1. NCBI lineage: Eukaryota > Viridiplantae > Streptophyta > Magnoliopsida > Commelinales > Pontederiaceae > Pontederia > Pontederia paniculata. Next base: position 19,998 of record LTAE01001365.1, on the reverse strand, counting down.
GCTTATGCAGAAAAGAAGTTGAAATTTTTGATATGTTTGGAATATTTGCAAGTAGCACTAATGCAGCAAAATATAACTGTGAGAATTAAGGGGCCACTGTGTATAAACTAATGGTGAAAGAACAATTTTTGCAGATATGTATAACTACTAATCTTTGCTAGAAGTGTATAAACTATTTATTCCCTCCACCTTTGTAGTCTAAGATTGCAGATATGGTGGCGAATTCAGTTGTGTTCTGATATAGAATGCAACAGGGCATCCATTGAGAAATGATGCAAATATCAGGAAGCAGGAAAACTGACACTAATTTTTGTTCCCTGATTAAATATAGACATTGCAGCAGGTAATGAATGTTCACATGCTAAGGAAATTAATGCACTCATGGAATTGTTAACACTTGGCAAAGCATCTTATAAACCACACACTGAAATTTTTGTTTAGCTTTGATATCTGTTGTTTTCTTCTTTAAGGACTTGTGGCTAAGTGGCTAACATGCACAAGTTAATTGCAAAGTTTTGAAATCTTTAACCTCGAAATGAGTGATCTTAAATTTGAACTCTAAATTGGATGATTTCTCTAGAACTTAGATTATCTGCCCATATCTATTTTCTGACGCATAAAAAGGCTCGGTTGGCCTGTTAATTAATAAAATTTGTAGGTGTAAGTAAGTGAACTCTATCTAAATAAGATAAAAAGGTCACTAAAATTTTACAGATGTTTTATTTGAATCAGTAGATTTTCAATATGGAATAGAGAATTTGTACTTTAATATACAAAGCACCTAATTTTGTTACATCATGATTCAAGTTACCAGTCAAAATTTACAATACCAAAGTGGTGAATATGAGACATTTGTCACATCATTCGAGATAAATAATAATAGTAATGATTTTATATTTGATTTAAAAATTGTATTCACAAACAATTTAAGTAATGATTTTATATTTGATTTAAAAAATTGTATTCACAAATAATTTATGTAAAATATCTTTTGTAAATTAAAATTTTGATGACTTTTAACAAAAGTTTTTTAAATAATTTATTTTGAAAAAGGGTGATGTGGCAGACATACAAGGATATATATATATATATATATATATATATATATATATATATATGTATGTAATTTTGATTTTTATAATATCAAATAGTTATTTTGGCCATTCTTCCATTCCTGACCACATTGACATAACATGACAAAAAAAGATGGTTTAAAAGGCAGCTGACCTTAATCCCGAAGCAAATTTGAGTGAAATGGACATTAAAATTCAAAGTTGACTGATCTAAATATTCCCTTTGAAAAGTTTGAGAGGCTTGTATATACTGAAATTTTATCTATGATTTAAAAAAGTTGAGTAATAAAAAACATTTTAAACCTAGATTATTAAGATTCACAAAAAAAATTATTTGACAACACCCTACATAACCCTCTGGTAAAATGCTGGTTCCTTAAGATCAACCATCTTTGTAATAAGTTGGATATATAAATATAGGGGATGAAGTATTTTTGCTTCAAAAATTTGGATATAAAATACATGTAAACACCAGTAAAGTATACAAGATATCAAATTTTCTGGAATATGATGTCTTCAATCACAACTTATTTGAATGGACCTTTATGTTCCTCAAATTTGGGAGTTTATTATACTTCTAATTTGAAATATGGTATTTTATAACAGATGTCTTATTTATTTTGTGAGAATGTATCACTATACAAAATCTATTTCAAAGTATATTCCTATTATTTATATAGTGCTTATATAAGTTCTTTTTATGATTAAGATTAGAAAATTATCTTATTAATTATGATCTTCTCTAAAATTCTTTCATATGCATAAAAAAACTTTTTTAATTGATCGATCGTCTAATTGACATTGCATTGACTCTAACAAGAAGGGATATATGCATGCACGAATGAATAACAGAGCTAAAACAAAGTCTGCAACTTCATGCATTGCATGCATGCTTGATGTCAGACTCACAAAGTTGCAAGCCTCGTGGAGGAGGTGGAGGAGGAGGAGAAGGGAGTACTGATCCATTAGCGACGACTCCATTTCAACGTGTACAACATGAGCATGCACCCTTCTGATGATCGGTGCATGTTGTCACCGGTTGCTTTTGCCATTTTGTTCCAGGGACGGAGACGAGCATTTTGGCATTTGGTATCCGATTGAGGAGACACGGAGAGGAGAGAGAGAAAGGTAAGATGGAGAGAGAGAAAAAGAGAAGAAAAAAAGAAAAGGAATGCATGGTCAGAGAGCATAAGTTGGCGTTAAGGCAGTCAGTGCAACACTGCTTTTGCAGTGGATGGTGGTGATTAGAGGAAAGAGATACCAATGAAACCAAAATGAGAGAGAGAGAGAGAGAGAGAGAGAGAGAGAGAGAGAGAGAGAGAGAGAGAGAGAACGGTCTTGAGATGTTTGGATTCCTTCATACGCGGCGAGTAGCAAGCGCTAAAAGGCACGCGTGCAATGGCATGTACCTGGAGGGTACATATATCGCTCGATCCGGAGCTGCTTCAATTGCAGCCAATGGATGAGTGCATCGATCTCGCCCTCCCTCTCCCTCTCCCTCTTTTTATTTTTTATTTTGTACTTGTATATTCCGATCATAATGGAGGAAAGGCTTCGGAGTCAAGATTTCGCTCTCGATTTGGGTTGGTAGGCGTCAGAGTGGTTGACACTGGTCAACATAATTCAACATGCATGATAAAAATATCAATAGTTATGTTAGAATAATCTCCTCCCAAACACACGTTAACATATTAGAAGCATTATTATGCTCGATTAATTTAGTTAATTTTAAATCATACGTCTATAATTTTGAACTTTTATTATTTTAAATTTTATGAAAGATAGACTATGACATCAAAATTTATACGTTCAAAATTGTATCTTTATCAAATATAATTGGGGTGGAGTGACGAGTCTAATTAAGTAAATCCCAAGTTTGATATAAAAAAAATTATTGAAGATTTCACATGTCTGTAATACCTCAAAAATGACCCCAAGTCTCTGACACATGGCAGCTTCCCATTCCATCCAAAATTCACTCAAATTATATAATAAAAACTAAATTTATGGGGAGTTTTCTCTCTCATCCGAAAATCTCATTGTTGCTCACCTTGTTTGTATCACCCAAAAATCCCGAGTGAAGACTTCATCTGAATTTTTGCTGGAGTGCAGCTGGGGAGGAGGGGAAGGAAGAAGAAGGAGAAAAGGAAAGGCTCAAGAACAAAAGGGGTGTTGTTGGGGTTTGAGGAGAAATGAAGAACAAATTGAGAAAAGAGGGAAATCACAAGGTATGTAAGGGGGATCCTCTTCTCCACGAATTTTCATGATTTAAAGTAGACATTGAAGTTGATTTCTTGTCAATATCATGAAAGGAGAAGGACTAGGTTTATGATCATTATGCATGCTTAGGGTTTATGTTAATCCCATCTTTATGAAAGAATCATGGATTATCATGTGAGATGATTGATGTTATGTCATGTCTGTATTGTTTAAAGGTTCAATTTCATGATAGAAATGATCTAGAACACTTGGGACATGGACCTAGGGCGAAATTGAAAATTGTATAAAATAAAAAGGGGGAAAAGGGACGGAAATCGATACGGCCGTACATGATTGTACGGTAGGACCGAAATCCTTTCAGAAAGAAAGGTATGGTCAAATGATACGAGTCGTATTGATCGATCAATACGGCCGAGGTGTATTGTCCAATACGGGCAATTCATTTCTGATGCGTAGAACTTTCTATTTTTGGTCTATTTAAGATATGTTTATTTCTATGCATACGTCTCTAAGAAGGAAGATAGATATTAACATTTTTCTCACATGAAAGTAAGTATGTTAAATATGATGATGTGATGTTTTGACGATAACCTAGATGCGAATTGTATGCTCAGCCGTAACTAGGTTAAAAGGTGAACAATGTGATGCTTGTTTGATGCTTGATGTATTGTAATTAAAAGATGGATTAAGATAAGTCTAAGCACACCTAAAAGATAAGATGAGAAGGTGAACTCGGCACCAAAGATGGTGTGCGAGCTTCTCGGGAGCTTCACACTAGCCGGTGTATGAGTCTCCCATGGGAGATTATTGTCGCTTCACCTTAGAAGGTGTATGAGTCTCCCTTGCCCAAAGGTGGGGCATAATGAGGGGTGCGAAGTGCATTCTTGGTCTGATCAACCTAAAGAAAGATGTGTGCCTAAGACCCTTAATCAAACAAGATAAGAAATGAACATGTGACTTGGGGACGACTCAAGAGAAGTTAAAAGTGAACTTCTAAGTTGTCACATGATAAGTAAGATGAAAGATGAAGAAAGATGACATGAATAAAGAAGTTAAGCCCAAGGGACTATGTGCATTGAAAGTCAATGCAAAGTAAAAATATTCATGTCTAAAGGAGCATTATATTGATAATACTAAGTATGGTGCATTATATCGATAATGCCAAGTAAAGTAAAGTTAAGATGATCTTATGTTGCATTATATCGATAATGCATAAGCAAGATAAGAAAAAAAGTAAAGATAAAAGATAAGCTTAAAGTTAAGTCCATGAGCATAATGAGCTAAGATGCTAAAGTAAAGTAAAGTGAAGTAAAGAAGATGATCATATGTTAATCATAAGATTGGGTTAAGAACCCTATGATATGCTCTATGTTATGTATGATGTTTATATGCATGACATGTAGGTCTTTGCATATATGGGTGGTATGATTCATCCATTTCTTCGGCCTTTACATACTCTAACGGGATGAAAATTTTCTGCTTCTGGATCCTGCATGTGAGAAGTAGAATGATGCTTAAATGATGATGGCGCTGCTCATAATGGCCAAGGCACATTGTTAAGTGTTGGATTTGCTTTAGAGTCAAGTTATGTCATGTTTCCTTTTTCTTGGACTATGTATTGCCTTCGGGAAAATATTGTAAACTTTATATCTTTCTCAAGTAAGTGACATTTACGGACAAGTTATTGTATGTTTAAGTTAAGTACTCAGATTATGTCATCTTAAATCAATATTCAATGTCTTTCGTTGATTGGTACTCGTGTCATGATCTTATTCGCCTTCGTCGATTTTATTTCATATTGGCCTTAACTCTTTTGATTTTTTTGAGTTCTTATATGTTTGACCAGAATTGTCAATGGTCAAGTCAAGGTTAAATGTCCTTAACGTTTCGAAGACCGTTCCGAGCACGTGACGAATATCGATTCGTCCGCATGGCGGGGTGCATTTCCGGGACGTTACAATGTCAAAATGAGATATGCCACTCTATATGACATATATTAGTCAAAACAAAGACCCAAATATTGTGATGGCAACTAAAAAGAACTATCCAAATTATCTCTTTCTTATTTGTATGAAAGCCAACATGTTAGTCATACATATAGATGATTAGTTCAAAGAGAATGTACATGAAATTTCAGTCCACTTGGTTCAAATCTTCTTTTCTTATGGATTAAGCTTATTAGAATCACTAATTAATTTAGATTACAATAAGCTTAAAAAGAGAATGTGTCCTCCAATTTCAAAAAGTACAACTCCAATTAGTTGTTTTATGCTAAAAACAATCATAACCCTATTTATTTTGGTGGAACAAACAAAAAGCTTAGGCTTCTAAAACTAACATACAATTGTAGTATATAATGCAAAGTGATACAGAACAATGTAAGTACGAGTTGGAATATACTAACTAGAGCAAATTAAATAAATGTATTAATTAATTAAGTTGAGTATTTTGCACTAAATCTTCCAATATGAGAATGTGTGGCCAGAATTCATGATTTCAACTTTAAGCACCAACAAAATGTATAGATTACTCGCTCCCATGTCTTGTCCTCAATGATTAGCTACCATGACAATTATGGACTAGGGTTCAAAGGAATTGCAGGAAGTCCAACACAAACCCTAAGCTCAGAGTCACAACTCACAACTAATAGTTTTAAGCAGTAGTCTCCAAGATCCTATTGCACTTGTTCTTTTCAACTTCTCTCAATTTTTTTTTCCTTTCTGCTTCTTGTGTAATGTATCAAAAATGTTTTAGCACCAAGGTGCTAAGAGGATATGCCGTGGATATCCCCCACACTAATGGGGGAGTTCTTGGGGCGCTATCATAACCTAATGGACTGGAGTCACCTTTTGCCATCCTCCTCTCCTTTGCATATGAGCCTGACAAGTCACCTTTACTCCATGAAAGCTTCAGGAACACATGGTCGAGACGTCTCACTGACCGTCTAAAATCTTAAGAGTTGTTTAGTCTATTAGGATTTATATGCTCATGAACTTACATATTGCAGTATATATATATATATATTCTTTTCTTCCATTAGTGGCTAATCCACTCAATGGCTTCAAAAATAATATGGTAGAGAACGAAGGCCATGCATGGTGTGTTTCATGATCTGTGGGTATATGATGGAGGGCAATTCTTGAGGTCCAAAATGGATACTGGTGTCTCCAAGGAATATTATAGAGCTCATGGAAGTGACAGAATTCCGAGTTCAGAACCCTCGGCGAATTGCGTGCATGGCGCAAATGCTGTGGCCTGTGAGGGGCACTGATCGATTACAGAAGACTGTTTGATCAATGGATGCTCAACTTTTCGCTGGACCATGCATTTTGTGCAAGACAAAAAAAAAAGGTTCAGATGGTGCTGCAAACATGCACACAAAAAAGAGCAGACACTGTTGCACTGGGCACTCACATAATAAACCTCCAAATCGATCTGTTCCTCTCTTAATCTGCTTATGATAAGTCTCATAACTTTCTAATGTTAAAAATTATAAACCACAGATGATCCTAATATTTCAGGTTTTCATCTCACGTACTGTTTAATTCACATCTCCAACTAAAGTCGCGTCCTTGCATGATCATGAAAGAATCTGATTTGGTTCGGAGTCCATTCAAATATGTGGTCGGGTATGTGCTTGTGAGTGCCAATCTAAGAAGTAAATTGTAATGTGGTTAGAATTGGATTCACTGAAAGATTATGTGCTGTCAGTTCTTTCTTTTTTTCTTATCTGTCACTTCCTCTCCGAGACAAATCTGCTCAGTGCATGAAAAGCTACGGTGTAAGTTTGCTGCAGTTACTGGATGATGGCAAATTGGCCTGAGACGGCAATAATGTATATATTTCACTGGAGGAAACTGAGGGACAAAATGGAGTGGAAAATAAGAGTGCGATCTGAGAGCTGAGGCAAATGGCTCCATCTCCGCGTTGAATTCTACTGCGCGAAAAGTGTTCTTTATATCTTCTGAGATCACTCTCTGAATCCAGTTTGCATAATGTACTTGCTAACGATACTTCTCATGAGGAGGAGAGAGAAATAGCATGCAGGATGAGCTTAGACTGCTCAGTCATACGCTTTCAGATCCTTTTGACCGTGAAAAATAAGAGCGTGATACAGTGACCCACCTCTCGATTTGAGTACCGAGAGGTCTTAAGTTCGAACCTCATCAATAAGACTTATATACTCTTTTATTTTCAGCATTTCATTTTCATGTATTAGGTCATGGGCCTCTTTTTGTAATTGAAAAAAAAAATCCTTTTGACTGTGAATACACTGATTTATATACAAAACTTCAATCACTCAAAAATGTCATCTTCCTTTAAACTTAATAATTGGGATGACAAAGTAGTTATATGAAGGTCTGACTATGATTCAAGAGGCATTGGCGGAGCCTCTGAAAATTCTATCTTATTTTCTATTGGAATTTGTAAGATTTGGGTTATCTTTATTCTGTTATTTTATTTTATAGAGAGAAGTCAGTTATTAATTTTTTTGTGTCTTCTCTTTTTCATCTATTTCATCTCCCAATACTCAAGGATGTTATTCTTGTGAACTTATAACCCCAAGATTAATAATCTTTATTATATTACCTTTTAGTTTGTATTTGAACTTTAACTTTTGATATTTAATTAAGTATGAAATTTTAATTGTATACTCACTCAATAATATAGTTATGAAACCATGGTTGCCAGCATCGTAACGGATTGATTGGTCCGACTTGTTCGACCATTAACCGAGATCTAGAGTGGTTATAGTTCGATGGAAAAATCGAAAAAAGGGTTGAACCAGTCAAAATTGATCAAAACAAAAAAATTAATAATCGAACCTCCCGAACCAGTGGATTTCAATGAACCGATCAGTTCAATTGAAAAATACAAAAAATTACAATACCTTTGAGACCATATTTTTTTCTTTTTCTTTTTAGTTATAAAACTAATTCTTGAATTAATATTTATGTTTGAATAAATAATATTTGAGATATATTTTTGTATCAAATAAAATGTTAATTGATCATAATTAATATAATTTGAAAGTAAATTTAAATTTATTTTCATGTTTAATCATATTATTTATGATTCTTCATCTAAATTATAAGTCATATTTTAATTTAATATTTTTTAATAATATTATGTTCGATTATCCGGCTTAATCGGTTTAACCGGTCTGATCTAATCCGAAGGTTTGTCCGGGTCATTGTCCACTGGTTCTAACAACCTTGTAGCAAACTATTATTGGTTCGCTATTTTTTCTTATATTTTTTAATATTTTAGTATTAACAAAATATTTTATTATCTTGTACATAATATTATTTTCTAAGTTTTTATCATTAGAATTATTATTATTATTTATATCTAATTAATTATTTTATCTAAAATTAATAATTTTAGTTTTTAGTTTTAACATTATTTATTCAAATACCTATTGAAACTTAATTATTTGATTTATCCAAATCTTATTAAAACTTATCCGTCAAATCAATTGCTCATTAAAGAATTCCATAGTCTATTTTTTAAATCAACCTCTAAAAACCAAAGTGAAGAGACCTTTATCCTAATAAATAAATGCACCACACACCAAGTAAAAGTTGACATGCGATAAAAGTTGTCCACACAATGTGAATAATTCATCGAATTAATTAACATAATAATCATGGTTATTCTTCCTTCAATGTAACATCGTATTATAGGTATCATACTATCATATTTTTCATCCATCAGACCCAAATAGAATCCTAGTGGAAAAGAGAATAAAAAAAACAAATTTCATTTCCCCGTATAGGAAGTTGGGGGGTTGGAGCCTGATAAGTGCGCCAACTAAAGGTTACTTAATCCCTGCATGTGGATGCCCATAGTGATAAAGCCGTTTGGCGCATTCCCAGTTTTTATTAACAGGTAATTTAGATCACCACTAAAATAGATTATCACTTTATAAATTACCGATAATATTATATCATAGCGTTTGGTAAGTGGCAATAACACAAATTATAACTTAAATTATTAAAAAAATTACTAAAATACCCTTCAAAATTGTTGAATTAAAATAAATATAAACAAAAGAAAAAAATACAAAAAGTGAGTTATGTCAAAATATGAGTTTATATTATCAATCGTAAAATAATTAAAAATTTAGAAGATAATGTTGAATACTATTATTTCGTAATAAAATGTAAATATTTTTAAAGTTTGATTGAAGGAATAATTTTGTCAAAATGCATGTCATCTTGCTGGTAATCTGGAAAGACACCTCTCATGGGTGCTATCTTCATTACCAGTCAAGTGGTAATTTAGATTACCAGAGAAATAAAAATTACCGGTAATCTGTTGCAGCCAAACGTGATAATATAGTGGACCCTAGAAATTTTAAATTAAATAATCGATAATCTATCTGGATTACCTCATACCAAACGCCCCCTTAGCTATTCTAACGTTGCACACACAGTACTATGCAACAGCTCTCTCTCTCTCTCTATCTCTCTCTCTTATATTAAGAAGAGGTGGTGTACGGGAGTAAAGTGGCTGAAGAAGAGTATGACGGACTATTAGTAAAATTATTTTTAAATAAAAATTAAATTAAAAAGACAAGTTAAATTAAATTATATATTATTTGGATAACAAATTTATTATGAGATTTAAAATGTTAATTTATTAAGAAGACTATTTTATCCCTATATTTAACTTGATACAAAAGCTCATATTTAAGATTATAAAATAAAAATAGGGATAAAATTGATAAAAAAATTTATAACTCATAAAAAAATATTAAATTGGTGGGTTAAGTTTTAAGTTATTTGATAGACTTAAAAACATCATCCAATCCTACTTAATTTTTTTAAAAAAATTATATCCAAATATGATATTTATCCATCTCACTCCGACTTAATATAACTTATCCAATCAAAACTCTTAAGTTGTGTTCACTGTCATTGTATATTACTTGACAATTTACATTTTGTTTTAGAAAAAATATCACTTATTAAATTGTGGACAATGTAAATTACCTTATTTAGTATGCATAGGTAATATATTTGACAATCTTTATTATCTTAGGTATTATATAAAAGAATTAATAAATAATATATATTTTTTTACTAAAATACTCTTGAACAAAATAGTATGCAAACAAATTTACATAAATTCAATTTGATTTATTTGAACTCGAACCACAAATATATATATCTTAAATAAAAATATATACATTAAACACATAAATATGTAAAATAAGTAGTATATAATTTTTTAAATTTTATAATAGGAATTAATAATAACTATTCAAAATGATTATTATATTTTAACTATCAATAATAAATTATTTAAATATATGACTAATATATTATAGTTTATTAATAATACTAATATTAAAATTAGTAGAAATAATAATGTATTTAATGATAATGATCAAAATAAAATATTACTATAGTGATTAATAATTATTATACCGATTAATAAATATTATACCAATTAATAAATATTATATTAAATTTATTTGATTATTTTTATCATATATTTAAATAAAATTTTAAAAGACGAACGTGAAAAAAAAATGATAGGAGATTGTCACTCAAGTGCAATCTAGATTGTCCTCTTTTCTGTGGGCAATCTAGATTATCATTTGAACAAGATAATGTGGTGGACTCAACTAATTTAATACTATATTATCAACAACAATGTAAAACAAATATCTCTACAGAAACACTCTCTTAATTCAAATATCTCTACAGAAACACTCTCTTAATTCAAATATATCCTAAATGACGATCTTTCTAAATCCATATATGAACTATCAATTTGGTGCTTTCCAACATCCAAATAACAATAGTTGGAGATTCAAAATACCTTTTTTTGGGTGATCGGATCCATTGCTTTTATCCATTTATTTTTGTTCTTGTTTTTAGCACGTTTTAGTCCTTGTGAATTGTCAAGCAAACCATAAGTGCGACCTAACTAAACATCAATATATGTTCCCTTGCCAACAAGGGGCTTGGCATAAGGCCCAAAGGCCCAGTAAACAAACTCGATTGCAAGGTGGAGTTTCATGCCAGATGTCTAATTAATTGTTGAAATAAGGTTGTTGCTTATTTCATTGAAACAAAAAAAATTATTTGGTTGTACAGAAAATTGAATCATGATGTATCAATTATTTTTTTATATATATAACACAGGAGACAACAAGAGAGTGAAAAATATTTTCTCTTCAAAAGAGCAAATATTTTTCCCAAAGTTTTGTATTGATCCATGATTTTCCTATATGCCAAACTTTTAAAAAAAAAACAGGCTCAATTCCCTACAAACAGAACCTAAAAGCAGCATTTCTATTTCACCATGAAGTTTTGCAAATGTGTCTTATTTTTCCTTACTTTCATGAGAGAGTTCAAATTTGTTCCCCAAAAGGAAAAATAAAGTTTGATTTCTTCTTTTGGCTTAAGAATGGGGCTATGTACACATGCGATGTTTGGACCAAATAATTCTGGCAAATTAGATCCCCACGGAAACCCTTTTGTTTGATTCCTTATTATTCAGCAGATTACTGTTCTTAGGTGTTTTATCATTTCAGATTCCTCAATTCTCATCAAAGCGTGAATGAATGCATTCAAAATAATTACATGCAAGAACATATATAGAAACAAGAAGAAGGCGAAAGATATTACTCAGAAGAAGGATCAAAATGCTCAGTGTCACTAACCTGTTAAGTGATGGCCCCTTGGCACCAAAATGGTGATTGATGTCCACGGAAGGCCCTCTCCCTCTGGTTTCAAGAGGATCTCTTTGACCCTACAACTGTGAGCAGCAATTGATGAGGGTCCTAAATAATAACATGAAGGGGAATTTAATGGCATTGAAGTGAGGGAGTTATTTGCTTTGTAAATGCAAGGTGAACTAGAAAGCCCTCGGCACACTACATGCATGTATTAGTTGAACTCTCGAATTTGGCAAAATTTTAAGTGATATAAAGATCTAGGCTTAAAAAATCTAATAATTCAACCCCGACATTAGGTATTTTAATATTAGAAAAAAAATTAAACGGATTTTAAATTTATAAAGACCATCGATAGTCGTACTTAATTAATATTATATAATATATAGTTTATATTCCGAATAAGTTCTAGTGTACAAAAAAAATATATGTGATATATGTTTAAAAAGTTATATAATATATAAATGATAAAATTAGAATATATACATTTATACAATATTTTATTCTTGAATAAAATATTAAAATTAATAAAAATATAGTATCCCAAAAAAATGATAATTTTTTTATTTAAAAACCACTAAAAATATCTAGTAACTTTTTTTTTCTAAAATTCACCTATTTCATCCCCTGTATCATGTATATATGCAGCCTAAATATGAATATGAAAGAGAAAAAGATGAACCATGTCATTAATTATTTGTGAAGACACTTTTGAAATGACAAGAAAAGATTGCCAGTTTGCTACCAACTCTTCAGAAAAATTAAGTGTCATTAAATGTGAGATAAGAGGGGATAAAAAAAGGGAGATGCCATTATTATCATTGGCTTTTTAGTGATTACTTCTTCCGTCACTTGTGACTGCAGTGCCAAACTTTTCATAACGTTTTCCATTAATTAGAATAGAATATATACACATGATAATCAATCTTGTGTTGAACACCTTCCTTCACACTTTTTATGTGGTACATCTTGCTTAATATATTTGTCATCCTCTTATGTGTTCCAAAAATGTATTTGTTTTGAGGAATATAATTTTTTTAATAATTTATGAGAAAGAATAATTTATTTTCTTTTCTTTAGTTGGTTAGTAAAAGATTATTGTCATTTTTATATTTGTAAAAAGGAAAATAGAGACTCTTTTAATAGTCACTAAGAGAAAAAAAAGGAAGGAGAAATTTTATTCTCATTGTGGGAGAAGAAATTAAGGGGAAGGAAGCAATATTAACCCATTGGTTATTGTCTAAAGATGCAAATTAAATGAAAAGCAACTCTCTCCTTAGATTTATAATACTAGACTCAAAGTCACAACACAAATCGTGTTCAATTCGAACATGAGTCATATTGCACCTAATGATATAAGGTCTTTATTTTAATTGATTTAGAAGTTTGAATTCAATTAATTTTTAAACTTATATGAAATTCTAATTATTTTCAAAATATTTCTTTCATCAATCATCATAAAGTTTTTCTTTCTCTTTTCCCCTACCTCTTTTTTACCTCTTTCTCATTCCTTTAATTAGAGGTAAGATTCATTCATCCTCTGTGACGACAAACCTCGACGTAGACGACTGTTAGCCGTCACGAGGGGCAAAATAGACATATTACTATATAAAGTTCAAATATTTGAATTTTGTGGAAACATGATAACGAAAATAAATTAACTTTAGAAATTGCCAAAAATTTCGGCAACATCTCGGCATAAAATGGATAGATAGCAAAAATGTCCATGTATACAATAGTTTATATAAACTACATATAATATAAAAAGGGATAGTTGTCCATAAAAATGTAATGAATGTGATCACATGAGCATGATGACTAAACAATAATATATGAATATGAGGAACACTGATCCTCAGAAATCTACAATTGGAATATAATCAAAATCTCAAATCCGAATGATCAAAACAGATGAATAAAATGAGACAAATAGGAAGTTAGAAACTATACAATTTTTTTACTTATAAGTAAATGCTATAAGCAAAGATAACTGGACTACTATAGTCTGTCGACCTCACACATGTTCAAATCTCAACCCATGCACATCGCATAGCATATCTAACATTCATCACCTGCAAAATGGGATGAGAGAATGGCGATAAAATCATGCAATAAATGTCATGTAAAACATTTGTCCTTCTTAGCTACAAAAGAAAGTAAGCTAAAGGAGGAAAGAACATTCAATAAGGTCGTACGGTCAATACAAAATCCTAAGTGAGTTATTGTGCAGACTGAGGCTTGCCAATCATAGGCAGACTTAATAGTTTACCTTCATCGACGTCGTTCACCTGAGGAAGCAATAGTATGCCAAGGATTTAATCGTTGTTGTGGAGTTGATCATTCTTTGATGCTATGCAAAAATCATGCGACAAGGTAATTTTTATTATGACATGTCATATATATATGAATGCATATGCATTTCATAAAAAAACATCTCGTAAAGAATACTTATCTAGGAAGAATAATTAAATCTCGCAAAACTTGAAAATCCGAGAAAACATCACAAAAACCATCGATAAGTCCATAAGAGAAACAAGTTCCCTATTTTCATGAATTTAAGCATTGGATAATTAATTTAAAGTATGACATACACTCTTCATTTCATATGATGCAAAACATGCATGTGGATGCAATAATTCATCCCGAAAAGATGTATTACCTCAGTGTAAGACTATAGACTGCTACTAGAGCATACTTAATGCATTATGATAATTCCAACCACCTCGATATCGAGTGGTCTCATAAAGTCCAACACGTCCGAGTATAAATCAATCACGACAAGAACCTAATAATATGTTTCATCAATGCTTATTAAACTCATTTGTGATACTCTATACTTGAAATGATAATCTTGTCAATTTTATCTAACTACGAGATACTTTCCTATTTACTTGTTACTTTCATTTAATAACTCGAATTGACCATAATTATCTACTTATTATGACAAATTCATGTTTATGTGACTACTTACTCTATTACACTTGCTTTTATCACTTTAACATTAACCTATGCTAATTCTACCAAGTTGTCATAAAATCATTTTTAAAATCTAATTCTTATCATTCTTAACATAACGACTAAATGATTATGTTATAAAATCTCTAACTATGTATTATATTTAAATCTAGTACATTTTTCTAAGCATCAACTTTATATTAGAAACTTCTAACTATGGCTTACCGCTTTTATATTAGAAACTTATAACTATGACTGACCGCGTACAATGTGAAGTGACACTAAGTGTTTGAGAATCTCATGAGCTCTAACTCTCAAATAATACGACTATGCGCTACATATCAAATAATTCGAGAGTTACACATACATATGTATTTATTTACAAAAATCAGCACAAAGTCATACATGACTCATAAGTCGACTCACCGCGTGCGCAAACACCTCGGGTTCGAACATGAGAACCCTTGAGCACAAGTGAGTCCCTACACACAACAAACCAGCCATGTTGCCCTTCTTATCAACCTCGTATCAACCCTGCTGATGGTCGTGTAACTGTCGAAAACCTCGTCGCCGATTGTGCCCTGGCTACTGCACACCGTGCGCGAAAGAGACGAACACGAGAGAGGAGCAGGGCCAGCACCATAGCAAATCTGGTGGGATAGAAGAGAGGGTTTTATAATATCTCCTGGACATGTATCGCGATCACAACGGTTGATCAAATTGATTTTTATTTATTTATTTTATTTCTACCCTGCAAAATGACGTAAAGGGCCTCATTAGTTTGAAAAGATTTTGAAAATGCCCTTGATGGGCTTTCTGCAGTTTTGGGCTTTTACAATACTACACCCATTTTAAAAATTTTGTCCTCGAAATTAATACTAACTTGAAAATCAGAATAGGTGAGGATGACTCCTCCTCATGTCCTCCTCTAACTCTCATGTGACATCTCTCTCTATATGACTCTTTCAAAGAACCTTGGCCATGGGGATCTATCGTCTGCACAGCTGATGTATCTCTCGGGCCATGATACAGATGACCTCCTCATGATAAGTGAGATCTTGATGTATCTCCACAGTATGATCCTATACATGTTGGGCATCCCTCAATAAACTCTTTCAAAGAATGAAAATGTGGAAGACGTAAGATGGTGGGAGATAACCGATATGCCACTAGACCTACTCGCTCAATCACCTCGTAGGGTCCAAGATACCTAGGACTCAGCTTCACTTTCTTGCCAAACCTTAAGATTCCTTTCCAAAGGAATATCTTGAGGAAGACTCTGTCACCAATCACCAACTCTCTCTCTCTCTCTCTCTCTCTCTCTCTCTCTCTCTCTCTCTCTCTCGCAACGTGGCATGTCTGCAAGAAGCTTTTTGTGTATCATGTGCGGCCTTGATCCTCCTACAGATCAGCTCCACCTGCTCGACTTTCTCCTGAATCAACTCAGGCTCTTTCAGCTGACTAGTGCCCTCAAAATTTCAACATATAGGAGTCCGACATCTCTTACCATAACGCGCCTCATATAGTGCCATACCTATATTGGACTGATAGCTATTATTATATGCAAAATCTGCCAATGACAACTTATCATCCCAACTATCACCAAAGTCAATAGCACTCGCTCTCAACATATCCTCAAGAATCTGGATGGTCCTCTCAGTCTCTCCATATATCTATGGGTGAAAGGCAGTAAAAGTTCAATATGGTCCCCAAGGACTGGTGCACATGTCTCCAAAATGTGGAAGTGAACCTAAGGTCTTTGTCCGATACAATCGACACGTGAACTCCATGCAATCATACAATCTCATCAATGAACAATCTCGCTAGTCTCTTCAAAAAATACGTGACCCTAATCAATAAGAAGTGAGCCGATGTGGTCTGCCAGTCAACGATGACGACCCATATGGCGTCATGTCCCCTCTGTGTGATCGAAAATTTTGTCACAAAATCCATATTGATGTGCTCCCACTTCCATTCGGGAATCGACAAAAGGAACCAATTTCTCAACGGGACTTTGATGCTCTACCTTCACCTGCTGGCATACAGGGCAATGGGCAATAAACTCAGGGATGTTAGCTCTCATCCTAGTCCAATAATAAGACTCATGAAAATTTTTGTACATCTTCGTGCATCCAAATGTAATGCATATGCAACGTTATGGCTCTCCTCCATAATCTCATGTCTCAAGTCATAAGCACGAGGTACATACATCTTGTACCTCTCACCAATACCCACTCTCAACCGATCCAACAACATGAGAGTATCGACATCCATCCTCTGGGTCTCTCGGATCCTGTCCAACAACATCGGTCTAACTCTGAGGCTACACAGTAAACCTCCATGACTATCAACTCTGAGGTTGAAAATCAACCTCGAAAGCTCCTTAGTATGAGAAATCTTGCTGATGTCCCCCAGTATAACATTGTCCCTGAACTTATGACTTAATGCATCAGCAACTATGTTTGCCTTACCCTGATGATACTTCAAGGTCAAATCATAGTCCTTGATGAACTTCATCCATCGTCAATGTCTCTGATTCAGCTCCTTCTGATTATATTTATTTCTCAAGGTTTTGTGGTCAGTAAAACTCTGCACGTGCTCGCCATAAAATAATGCCTCCATATCTTCAATGTGAAAACTATGGTTGCCAACTCCAAATCATGAGTCATATAGTTCACCTCATGCGGCTTTAACTTGCACGATGCATAGGCAAACTACCTTCCCATCTTGCATCAACAAACATCCAAGACCTAGCGTGAAGCATCACTATATACCACAAAACTCTCTCTACTCTCAGGTAAGGTCAGAATTAGAGCATATATTCTCTTCAGCTCTTGAAAGTTGCACTTACACTCGTCTGTCCAAACAAACTTGGCATTTTTTTTCAGTAGTTGTGTCAGGGGTCCGGCTATAGTGGAGAAGCCTTGTACAAATCTCTTGTAATACCCGGCAAGTCCAAGGAAACTGTGAATCTCCTTGGCATTCCTCGGGGCCTCCCACTTGAGGATGGACTCTATCTTGGATGGATCAACAAGCACCCCATCAGCAGATATAACATGCCCCAAAAGACAACTCGATCTATCCAAAACTCGCACTTCAAAAATTTAGCATAAAGCTGGTTCTTTTGAAGTGTCTTAAGAACTGCTCTCAAGTGCCTCTCGTGGTCCTCAGCACAGGTGAATAGATGAGTATTCATCAATAAAGACTATGCGAACACATCAAGATACTCTCTGAACACTCTGTTAATTAAGTCCATGAACACAGAAGGTGCGTTCGTCAGTCCAAATGGCATCACCAAGAACTCATAGTGACCATATCTAGTGCAAAATGTTGTCTTCCTCATATCACCCTCCCTGATTCACAAAGGATGGTAGCCGGATCGCAAATCTATATTCAAAAATATCTTTGCACCTCTGAATTGGTCAAACAAATCATCAATCCTCGGGAGCGGGTACTTATTCTTAATCGTGACTGTGTTCAACTGCCGATAGTCAATACACATCCGCGTCGAACTGTGCTTCTTTTTCACGAATAGCATCGGTGCTCCCCAAGGTGACACAGTGGATCGATTATACCCCAAATTCAATAGCTCCTGTAGCTATTTCTTCAACTTCCCCAATTCCACAAGTGACATCCTGTATGATGGAATGGAGATAGAAGCGGTCCCTGGAATAAGCTCGATCTCAAAGTCAATCTCTCTCATTGAAGGTAAACCCGGTAAAGTCTTGAGAAACACATCTAGAAACTCCCGAATTATAGGTAAATCCTCTAGCACTAGAGATTGTTTATTGAGATCATGGATGTGCACCAAATACGCCTCAAACCCATCGAGCAACATCCTCCTCACTATCATAGTAGAAGTGACATAAGAAGGTAATCTACGTCAGTCTCTCTGGAATGTCACCTCCTCCCTAGAAGGCAACTTCAATTTGACCTTCTTCTCATGACAAATCATGGTTGCCCGATAGGTGGACAACCAATTCATCCGCAAAATCACGTCAAATCTGTGAATATAAATCACAATCAAATCAACAACAAATTCTCTATCACATATCACCAATGTGCAGCTCCTAAGCATCTGGCTACCCGACAAAGTATCCCCAGAAGACAAATACACAATAATAGTAGAAGTCAAGGTAGAAAAAGTGCATACAAGGATGATGCACGTACATATGATACAAAGGAATAGGAAGCTCCATAATCAAATAAAACAGAAACACATATATGAGCAAGAAGAATCGAACATGTGACTACCTTCAGACTGGTGACAACCTCATCTATAGTCATAGCATAGGTTCTGGGCATCCAACTCTGGGTCCACCCGTAGGTCCTGCAACTCCCTTCCCCTTGTTCTGTCAGGTACTGGCGACACCCCTGCCACTAGCACCAGTAGTGATTTGACGAGGCGCGACAGTAACCTGAGGTGCACCTCATGTAATAGTAGCCTCGATAGGACACTCGGATCTCTTATGTCCTTTCTCCCCACAAGCAAAACAAGTCGGAAGCTCAACTGGTGCTATACACACTCCACGGTGGTACCTACCACATCTCTTACACTGGTCCCTAGTACCACCGAGATCCCCTACGCGTGGCACTGTACTTGGTCTAGGTATCCAGCATAGTGACCATGGCTGCGCGTCATTTTTATTCAAGAATACTGCATAATTTATGCGATGACATGCAGAAGGGGTGCGAAGTGATCCCTCAGTTATGATTCATCCTTCTGATGCAGAAGCATGGAAATATTTTGACAATTGTCATTCAAATTTTGCTGCAGAGATTCGCAATGTACGATTAGGTCTTTGCACTGATGGTTTCAATCCATTTGAGGGGTTCAACAACATCATATTCATGTTGGCCTGTATTTGTTACTCCTTATAACCTTCCACCAAGTATGTGCATGCGTAGGGAACACATATTTTTGACTTGCATGATTCCTGGTCCAAAGTCACCGAGCAAGAGTATTGATGTGTATCTCAGACCTCTTGTTGATGAATTGAAAATGTTATGGCATGATAAAGTTTTGACATATGACAGTTTAAAAAAATAAAATTTTGT
>LTAE01001364.1:31186-55725 GCA_001647135.1 Pontederia paniculata | reverse complement strand
AAAAGTAGAGAGAGAGAGAGAGAGAGAGAGAGAGAGAGAGAGAGAGAGAGATTGAAAGGAGAATTTATAAATGCATATAATGTGAATGAAGGGTGTTTGCTTAAATGACCCACACCAACTCTACATCAAGGTGGTGCAGAAAAGGAAGGCGAATGCAGGGGAAAAGGCTGCATGAACATGCACATGGACACACGAGTTTGTCGTGTCTATGCTCCATTTAAGTGGTTCTATAGCTTGGTTTTCTGTTTTGTCTCCATGTCGCAGGTGACACTGCCGCTGGCGCAGGAGGAAGTCAATGCTTGTCAATTGTGGCAGCATGGGAGCACGCAATAACGTGGACAATGGACGGGTACTCCACCAGTGCCAAAGGTAGAGAAGAAGTCGGGGAGAAGTAGCCAGCGAAGGAGGCTCCAACAGTCGAGGAGAAGGAGAAGAAGACGACCACTGAGAAGGGACCGACGATGGAGAAGTCCAAGCATGACAAAGCAGGCGCTTAAGATGCATGACTGGACGTCGATGGAGACGAGGAAGGAGAAGCATGTCAAGGGACGTTGTGTGCTGCAGGGAAGAAGCCCGGAACGGGTGCGTCTGCAGTAGCAAGCACATGCTCAACATTGATAGTGGCCGAAAGCGTCATAAAGAAGAGGACATCACCGAGGATGGAGAAGGTAATCTCTCTCGAGTCAAATGCGTGCGAAGAAGAAGAACACCGACCCTACAGCACACCGAGGTCACGAAGAAGTGTTAGGAGCGTGGTGCTCTGGCTGTGGAAAGTTTTTTGTATCGGCAAGTTCTAATGGGGACAACGCGCCCTCAATGTCTAAGGTGGAGACTGTGTCGAAGGACTGACACACTACTATAGGACAGAGGTCATGCCCGTGTCGAAGGACTGACACGATGCTGCGCATCGGGGTAGTGCTCGTGTCAAAGGACTGACACAGTGCTAGTTCGATCGACATTGCTGCACCCGACACTGGTAAGGTGAGCCAGAGCCTACTTGTTGGTGGCCGAGTTCATCGATTGTGTGTCGACGATTGACCAATGGACGGTAAGAACTACGCGAGATGTGTAACACGACATTGATCCGGTGAGCCTACCTGTGGGTGGCCGAGTTCATCGACTGTGTGTCGATGATCTATCAGTGGACGGAGATGACTACGTGGGGTGCATAGTCAGTACGCACATTAGGAGGGCGGCAAGGTGGTGGGTCGCGGTACGCGATCATTGAGGCCGATCCAATCCAGCTCCGTAAGGAAGAGCGCAACAGAACTCCAAGGCGAGGGGCGCGACCTTTGCATGAGGACGCCAAAAGAAATACTCGAAGTACTCTAGTATTTTCTCCCTCCAGCCGAAGATTAGATTGAGAATTGATCGAGGTCACAAGTTCCTCTTTAGTTTTAAAGTAATGTCAGAATTAAGGATGATTACGTTGGAAATTTAACCCTGTCAAGAGTTCTATTAGAATTAGGATTAGAAGATTAAGAAGGATTAGAAGATTAAGTTGGATTACAATTAGACTATTTTCTTCTACTCAAAGTTGGATTCTCTGTACTATAAAATACCTAGCTGATCAATGAAATACATGCACTGAGTTAGTACGTGAACTTCTTCTCTTCTGTTTTCTGTTGATATCTTCTCTGTTGCGTGTCTCTCTCTCTGGGCCATTAGTGTTGTTCTTCTATGTTCACCTCCTTTGGCACCTCATGAGCTCAATGTTTCTCTACCCGCCAAGCGAGGACTCCGTGATCTAGGTCACAGGTCGAGCCTTCAACAGCTACAGCATCGGCGAGCCGATGGCGAAGTTGGCCGATGACAACTGTATATTCAACTTGATGTTCCCAGGTTGGTACTACTTCACCAGCGGCGTTCTCGGCCACTGTGAAAAGTTGCAGAAGCTCGCGGTTGGGGTGCCCACAGCCAATGGGATGCTCCTCCCTCCCTCCGCCGAAGCCCCCTCCGCAGTTGGCGCCGCCAACAGTGAGGCCTCCGCTTCGTCGGCGGGCGCTCCGTCTTCCTACCCGATCATCTTTGGGGCCCTCGGCAGCTTAGTCCAGCGACGCACGGGCGATGGTGGCCCCCGCATTCGCGGCCTGGAGATCTTTGGTAGTAGCCTTTGTCGCCATTATTGGGTTTGTTCTTTTGTGAAAGAGAAATATGTGAGTCCATTGAGGCTGTGTTTGGTATGATGAAAGGTTAATGAATGAATAGCGGTTGATTAGTGGATATCAGCATAAATAATGAATTATGGGTAACAAATGACAATTAATATTTAAAGGTTAGATTAGAAAATTAATAAATAAGTATTTGATAAATTTAATGATTGATTAATTTATGAATATAAAATGACATAATTCAACATGAAATAATAAATTATTCAATTTTCAATATAATATGCATTTTTTTGCAATGTAAGAACAATTTATTTCTAATTAAAAATTTTTTATATTCATACATAAAATCAACAAAATTTTTATTTTTATTTTGTTTAGGTTCACACTATTTAATTGAGATTTTTTTAAATATATATATATAAAGAATATAGGAAGAAGATATTATAATTGGAAGGTTAAATTTGGAAAAAAAATTTGAACCTCTAAACTTTATACGTTAATTTTTTTTTAAATTAATTTGTTATGAACCTCTACTTAATCGTTAAATGCTAATATAAAATTGATGTATCAAACATTTTATTTAACATGTTGACTTAGTCAAATGGCTAAATACTATCTTAAATTCTATTATTTACCTTGTCAAACACAATCTAAGTTTAATAGAACTGTTTTCTTTTCTCCTCTTATTACATTTTGAAGGAAAACTTGCTTTGTTATTCCCGGAAATGTGCATAGTTAATAAACAATATCAGCAAATAATTCATTTCAGAAATGGGCGCAGGAAGTTTTACTCACCATATTTGATTGTTAAACGACATGACCATAAAGAGAACTCAATGGCTATGACAAGCGATTCATACTACAATCCTTTTTTCTGGTTACGTGTTATGATAAATGATTTTCTTTGCGAATTGCATTCTGCATTCCTGAACCCAGTGAAATGCAATTCAAACTCGTCGGCTTAACTTACACCAGTAAGAAAAGAGACAATTTAATATTGGAAACAAGAATTTGACAAAGACGAAAATCAGATAAGTGTTAAAACAATAAGAATAATATTAAGACTCTATTTGACATATACCAATGATTAATAGAGTATAGCGATTAAAGATTAATGATTGACACTAGTAAATTAATTTTTAAATTTAATAAAAATATTTGGTAAATACAACATTTGAATGACTAAAAAATATAAATAATAAATAAATTGCATTAATCTATATATAATAAATTTAATAACATATTATTATTTTAATTATTTATATATTAATAAATATTAATAAAATAAATATCTGACTAAATAATTTATAAGTTAATAAAATAATAAAAAATAATAAAATGATCATGTAGCATAAAATAATATATGTATCATATAAATAATAATTAATATTAAAATATTTTAAGAGTATATTTGAAAATAAATTTTAATACACATGTACCTACTATAAATGTTGATCATTCAAACGTTTCGAAATATCGTTTGTCGCTATTATTAATTATGTTTACCAAATATTTTAAATAACATATTGATTTAGTCAACATGTTATACGCTAATGTAAATATTATTTTAAAAACAAGACTTAAATAATAATTAATTTGCTCAAAGATAAATAAATTGTAACACTCTAACTCATTCAACAAATTGTTCATTTGGTATATGTGGTGTACACGAATTTAAAATGAAATGAGGAAGATAAGTAATTACATATTAGTTCATGACCACTTAAAATATATTTTGAATAATAAAAATGATATATAGTTAATTATCACTTCCTTAATTCCTATGTAAATATCCATAAATATTGATAAGCTTATAGTGAGAGAAGATAAAAGATAACTAAGAAGAGGTTAAAATAAACTCTGGCGTGGGCATGTATCGAACTCTGCTCTGCTCTTTAGTGAAGGTTGAATGTGTATCCTTAATCCAATAAGGTAGAGTAGTGACAATAACACTAGATATACTATACAAAAAAAAGTCGCTACTCTACTTTTGTCAAAAGGAAATAGCTTTTTATTCTTAACCAGTTATACTTATTTGTTTTTTGGTTGAACTAATTAATTAGCAAATCTGAAATCAACATGATGAAATAATTCTTTGAAAATTAGTTTAGCAAAATTCAATGGCTTCTATATTTGTTGCAAAGTGTTGGAGTAAGTGCATACAATGACCCAATGATCATTTATTGATGTGCATTTACATGCAATGACCCAAGGGTCATGCATTAACCATGAGAGACCAAATGACATGCAAAGCCCAAGGGTCATGTATTAATTATGGGAGACCAAATGACATTCATGTCATAATGCACATGACTTCTTCTCTTCCTCACATTGCACTATAAAAAGGACTAAATACTCATGCATTAGTGTGCATGACAAAAGAGTAAAAGTTTGTCATTTGATATTGTTCATTGTCTAAGTCATTTGAATTGTGACATATAGTTCTAAGTTCACGTAGCTTAGTTCCCGACGACGAGGACAGAACGACGTGCTGCTGATATTCGTAGAAGAATTGTTTTCGGCTCTGACGATCTACGTTTCCGTCGCAAGAAGTAGTCCGTGCTTAGATTTGGTTCCTCGACCCAATCTGGATGCACATCCTGTTCTGGAACATGCCTAGCAATTTCTCTAACGCGCCTTGGTACTTTTTTTTTCTTGTTTAATTTGGAGTTCAGTCCGCATCTCATTAATTTTTCGTACAAGTAAATCTTAGTTAGTTAATACGATTCGACTTGACTATTACATTAAATTGGAAAAAGCATGAGTTGACTTTGATTCGTCAATCTTACGTTCCAGTTGAGTTGTGTTAGAGATCCAACTGGCATGTTTATTTTTAGCTCTGGTCACTTGTCGCGCGACAAAATTTACACAGCAACAAAATTTCGATGTCTCTTCTGATGCACGCGGACTTCAGAAAGCGAAAAATTTACTAATTAGTCCTGATTTAATTCATGCAACCAATATCAAATTGATAAGATGTTAATAAGTGGCCGAGCCAAATGAGCTTCTATGAGTGCACCCACTAAAAATACTATAGATATTTAATATGTACCAAATGCATTAATTTACTATATATCCTAGTAGTTTTATCTAGGTTTAACATCTCTAGTGTGAGGAGGGTTCAAGCCTTCTCTATTGTATTTTTTTTATCTATTTATCTTCTAATGTTATGTTGTAAATTTAATTTTTGTTGCGGACGTCCATATGAGATACATTTCTTTGTTCATTTTATTATGACAAATATTTACGTATTTAAAATAAATACATTGTATTGATGAATATAGTATTTATTTTGTAATGTTTATTTGTAAAATTTTGTCTTACAACTTATTTACAATTTTAGATTTATTTTGTAAGTTAGTATTAGGATTTCAATCTTACAAATCATGTGTATTTCTTTTGTAAGAATTCAGTACATTAGGAAATGAATTATCATATTTTCTCACATATGGATCCTTCATAGACTAATATACCAATATTTATTATTTATGGTACACAATGATGTATTACATACTACATTTTTACAGAATAGAAATGCATTTGACTAGTCAAATGTACTTTCATAAATCAATTTAAGAATATTTTTCCCTTATTCCATGTGTAGTATCATAAATAAATTTATATTATTTTATGTTAGATAAAGTTTTTTCGTTCATTATACTATACAAAAATTACAAATATAATTTATTAAACACTAATTTTATAAAATAAATTAACAAATAATCATGTTGAAGAAATGTGAATAGAACATTAAAATAATCTTTTAAGTTATACACTTAACACCATAATCTTACAATATTAATTATTTTTTAACTATTATATAAATAAAGACTTTTGTATTCAAATGCTATTTCTTTATATTTTATATATGGAATAATAATAAGAAACCAGTAATTTAATTTTCTGGCTCCACCAGGAATGCTAATAAATTTGTAAAATATCGGCAATAAATTATCTTTTTTATCAACTTATGATCAACTTTTGAAAATATTATTATAACAGCAACCTAAAAAGATTAGATCATAACTATTCACATCTCGTTCCTTTCCAAATAGAAAAGATTTAGAACCAAACCCACGTTCCATGCCGCCTTTCTCCTCCATCCGTATCCGTCCACACACGTTCTTCAAAATAATACCCAACTCAAGAAACTTCGTGGAAGTAGGCCAACAGCAAAAAAGTGGGGAAAAAATAACAAGGCGAAAAAAAACCCAACAGCACGTAGACAAAGCACAGGATCGCATTCCCCGTGACGCGGTCCTCGATGTCACGTTCGATCTCCCTCCTCACCACTTCTGCGCGCGCGAGCGCGGACGCATCCGCTTCGTAGAACTTGTCCAAAGGGACCAAGACAGCCCGAGAATTCTTCGACCGCTACTGCTTCCATCACTAGTGTTAGCTCAGGTTCTTTAAAAAGCCATCAGCAGCTCCAAGGAGCTCGACGACGAGCTACCATGGAAGGGAGGACGAGTAGGAGCGCGCCGGAGAGGGAACTGGAGTACGAGGACCTGCTGCCGGTGATGGCGGGGAAGCTGGAGGCGGCGGAGTTCGTGTCGGAGCTCTGCGGCGGGTTCAGGTTGCTGGCGGAGCCCCGGACGGGGCTGATAACGCCCGAGAGCCTGAGGCGGAACGCGGACGCGCTGGGGATGGCCGGCATGACGGCGGAGGACGCGGCGGCGATGGTGAGGGAAGGGGACATGGACGGCGACGGGGCGCTCAACGAGAAGGAGTTCTGCGTGCTGATGGTGCGGCTGAGCCCTGGGATGATGGCCGACGCTGAGGAGTGGCTGGAGAAGGCTTTCGAGGAGGAACTGACGACGACGGGACGACCGACGGCTTGAACTAAATAACTGATAAATTATATGATCTGTTAGAAAGAAATAAAAAGGTGCTGGATAGTTTGATTTTAATGTGATGTATAATTGCTGTTGTGATCAATGGAACATATATGTATAACATCTTATCAGATTGTTTGGTTTTGTGGCATTAATCCAGGATTGATATTAAGTGATGCAACAAATTTTTCTTTTGAGTCGCGTTAAAAAATATTAATACCGAATTAATTAATTTGATCGAACATTTAAAAAAAAGAATTAATTCTAACATAAATGTTTTAAGTTTATTTAAACAGTATTTTATAATTCCTAAATTTATTAAGTCACTAGTCATCTGAACTCATTATCATGGGAAAATTATCAAAATTTGGATTTCTCTTCTTTTGAAAAAGTTAAGTTCTAAGAATGTTTGGACGAATTGATAAGAACTTAATAAATCAATTATTTTTATAATAAATAAATTAAAAATAAATAAAAATGGCAAAAATATTTTTTATCATAAAAAAGTTATTTTTAAAAATATTAATAATATATAAACTTAATTTTATATAGATTGTAATTAAATATTTTTAATCATAAATAAATTTTTTTTATAATTATATTAATAAATTAACATAAAATTAAAATTTTAATATTGAAATTTAAATGTTAATAATTAAATGTTGATGTTGAAATATAATTAAAAGATAAAAATAAATAAAATAAAGCATGAGCTTAGGAGAAAGAAAATAAAAAAACAAAAAAAAATTTTAAGATTGAAAATTAAAGTTAAAATATAAATTAAAAGTTAATATATATAAATATTTTGTTAATCTTAAACTAAAAAGTAAACATGTGCTACCTTAGGAGAGAAAAAAAAAAAGAAAAATAAGTTTGAAGATTGAAAAGTAAAGTTAAATAATACATTAAAAGTTAATATGATAAATATTTTGTAATTGAACTAAAAAGTAAAGACATATTAAGATAAGAAAGATAATTAGTTCATATATATTTTATAATAAAATATTATTGTAAGCTCCTTGTCTAAAAATATCTTATGTTAAACTTAAATAAAAATAATTTAATAACAAAACATAAAAAAATAATAATATATTAAACTTAAATAAAAAATAATTAGAATTTATTAATCCAAATTAAATGTACTTAAGCTAAAAAAATAAAATTAAATTAAATGTAAACAAAAAATTAGTGGAGAAAATAAAATTTAATGCATAAAAAAAATAAAAGAAAAGTATGGAATGAGAGAGAAAACATCATATCAGGTCTTGTTAAGAAAAAAAAGAAAAAAAGGACATAAGATTGGAACCAAGAGGTTCCCGCGGCAAGGAGGAACATGTTTCTCAAAATCTGGGAGGTCACATGATCCCAGGTTCTGTGTATGAGGTTTTCATTTGGGTTCTGACAAACGTCACATCATTTGTCGGAATCCATCAGAACCAGATCAGAACTCAGGCCTAATTCCGATTGCCAAACTAAGCCTTAGACCCTGTTTGACAAGTAGAACCGAGGGTTCTCAAGGTTCTAGTAAATAGTTTAATTTGATTGATTAGTTCTAATAGTGTTTGGATGAACTTTAATGTAATGATTATATGTAGGTTCTAGTATGTGTTTGGATAAAATGTGAGAATAAAAAATATAAAATATATTTTTAATAAAAGTTAAACTTATTTAATTTTAAAAATATCGATAAGTAATACAAAAATAATCTCATGAATAAATATTTTCATAATTTTTTTAAAAAAAGTTTGATTAAAACATCATAAATAATATAAAACTAATCTCACTAATTAATATTTTCATAAATCTTTTGTTAGAAAATATTGATTAAAAAGTAATTAATAGACAACATAAAATTAATCTCATGATTTAATAATATAATATAATAGTTTCATAAATAAATATTTTTTTGGTAATAAGACATATATGGATTAATAATTTGTAATATAAATTAAATATAGCGTAATAAAATATTTTTTGACAAAAAAGTTAAATAATATAAAATTATTCTCATGAATAATACAACAAAATAATTTAAAAAAATATTTTAATCTCAAATGTAAATTAGTAAAATATTATAATTAAAATAAATAAAAAAACATCAGTTAAAAGGTAATAGTTAAAAAGAATATCAATTAATATTAATATCTTAGTAAAGAAAAAGAATGAACAAAAAATATCAAAAGAAACTGAAAAAAAAGTGTACGAATTTAAAAAAAATGCTGCTGTTGCAGTAGAACCAGTCGGTTTAGCAGGAACCGGCTGCTGAAACCCCGAGACACGTGACCCGGGGTTCTAGCTTGGGGTTTCGTGTCCGGTTCTCCAAAACATCACCTTGTTTGAGGAACCATACAAGAATCAGAGCCAGAACCAATGGGTTGCGGCTCTAGTTCGTGTGGGCAAATGAGACCTAATGAAGATTAAAGTAGAGCTTATTTAACAAAATTATTAAGTAGCCTTCTTAATGGTGAATCAATTGTTAAGTAGTCTTTTTAATGGTGAATCAAATCATCATATTCGACTTTAATAGTTTTAGATCAAAATTTTTAAAAAATATTTTAATTTTTTATACTTGATCTCAAACCGTCATATTTGAATATGACGATCTAGATCGCCGCTAAGAAGCTTATTTAACAAAATTATTAATTAATCTTCCAACCTCCTTCGTTAATTGAGATGTGATATGAAATTATTTTTCATCAAGATTTACTACACATTGAAATACTTTTTTTTAATTACAAAAAGAGTTTATTAGTCTAGCTAAAAAATAAAAAAAATTATGTCACCATTCGAAATTTGAGAGGTAACAAAATATAAATTATTCTATTAAAAATTGATTACAATACTTCTTGATGACAGTTATTTGTATCTTCTTTTGTTAATTTTATTTTCTTCCCTTAACTATATTTATTTTTATTTATCCTCTAAAATTTAATATTACTAATTTACCTCTTTTCAACTTTTCAAAGACTTCCACTTTAGCTCAAATACTTAAAATTTGTTTATTTTAACTATACATTTACCTTTACCCTAATTTAACTTCAAAATTTAAATAAATATAAAGACGAAAATTAAATGGGACCTATCTTCATCTTATCTCCTTCACTGATCATTTGATTATTTATTTATTTTTTAAAAGTTAATTAAATTAAATGAGGACAAAAAGATAAATATATTTAAAAATTATGTAATTGAGGTTAAGCAGGAGTGTTTGAAAAGTTAAGGGAAGTAAGTAAGTAATTCTAAACTTTAGAAATAAAGTGAAAATAAATTATAGATGAGAAAGGAAAATAGAAAATTTTCTTTTTTGATCATGCTCTGGAACATCAAATGATTTGTACTTCTCTTGAACCAAAAGCAAGTGAAACCTCACTTTTTCTTTTTACATTTTTATAGCGGAAAAGATACTTTTAAAGTTTAATCACAACTTTCAGATAAATTATCCCATTGATAAAGATAATTTTTAAAATCTAATAAAAAACATAAAATTAAAATGCATGTCACATGAAATGCATCATAGTTTTGACCCAAAAATAAGTTATCAATTGCTCATAAAAAATCTCAATGAAATGTTAGTCCTCGAAAGATACCCAACGTTCGAAGTTCAAACCAATGAAAGCCAAAGTGTAATGCCCCCAAATTCACACTCTATCATTTGAGAAAATGCACATTTGGAAGCGCTACGATATTTTTTTTTGACTTAACAATTGACCAATTAATTGGTCATCAATATAGACGTATAATGCGAAAGCAATAATTTTAAAATAAAATTCTTTCAATAGTCTAGTCAAATAATATAGTCTATTTCATTGTCACAATAACTCGATAAAGAAAAATTAAAATGACTCAAGACTATAGTCTTATAATGTGTAAACCTTCATATCACGAGCACAACATCACCAATGTCATCACCTTGTAGGATCTAGATGACACTAAGAGGGGGGAGGGGGTGAATTGGTGTATTAAAATTTTCAGCTATCTAAATTAGTTATCTTAGCGGAAGCACACAAATACAAATGCAAATAAAAAGGAGAGACAAACAAAAAAATGTTTGTCGACGAGGTTCAACCGAACTCTTGGCCTATGTCCCCGCTTCGGTCTTCTCGATCTTGAGACCTTCGGAGATCACTAAATTCTTTCTTCTAGGGCGAAGGTTTCCTTACACCTTCTCCTTTTTTTTCTCTTGAGGACAAGGAGACAACCTCTTACAATTGTTCAATCTTGAACGCACACTTTAACTTTCTTCTATTCTGGATTCGAAATCTCAGAAGGAGGAACTAAGGCTTTTTCACTCAAGCTCTTAAGTTTACTAAATAATTTTTCCAAAGTTACTTCCCAAGACTCTTGGGATTATAATTTATACTCTGCACTAACGACCTAATCTCTCTCTCAGAAAATTAGTCGTTAATGCAAGTAAAGTACCCTTCACCTACCCTTCGGTCATCCGCTTCCTTTGCTTCGATCGATCACTGCTCTGGTGAAGTCATCCATTGAACTGTCGTCTGGTGCTTCGTTCGTTCACAGTTCACCTTCGGACGTCCGTAATTAGGAGCTTTAGCCTTTGTTCCTTCGTCAAGCTTCTTTGGTCGCCCGCCAATCCTTTGGTCGCCTGATCTTGACTTGTGCTTAGATCTTCAACTCTTCTCTGGTCGTCCGCT
This sequence comes from Pontederia paniculata, assembly GCA_001647135.1. Lineage (NCBI taxonomy): Eukaryota > Viridiplantae > Streptophyta > Magnoliopsida > Commelinales > Pontederiaceae > Pontederia > Pontederia paniculata. The sequence continues at coordinate 44,124 of LTAE01001364.1, read as the reverse complement.
TATTGCACACCAATCTCTCGGAGGCCCTTTGCTTCAGTTGAAATCCTATGTCAAGCTACTTCGGTCGTCCGCTGATCCTTCAGTCGCCCGACTTGACTTGTACTTAGATCTTAAACTCTTCTCTAGTCGTCCGCTGATTGCACACTAATCTCTCGGACGCCCTTTGCTTCAATTGAAATCCTATGTCAAGCTACTTCGGTCGTCCGACTTGACTTGTACTTAGATCTTCAACTCTTCTCTGGTCGTTCGCTAATTGCACACCAATCTCTCGGACGCCTTTGCTTCAGTTGAAATTCTATGTCAAGCTACTTCAATCGTCCGCTGATCCTTCGGTCGCCCGACTTGTCTTGTACTTTATTCTTCAACATTCCTCTGGTCGTCCGCTGATTCTCTCTGAATCCCTCGGACGTCCTTTGCTCTTCAGTTGATGTACTACGACTGTCCACTTCCTTCTTCACTGAGTTCCTCGGACGTTCGCTCATTCTTCTGACATTCTTTGGACGTCCTCTAACAACACTCAGATTCTTTGAACGTCCTTTACTTATTTTGTCAAGTATACTGGTCGAACACTGCTTTGCCTGATCAGCTCCCGGACGACCATTTGTCTCCATATGAACTTCATCGGTCGTCCGCTGGTCCTTCGGACGTCCGCTCATAACTTCACCTCAATCCATATACTCTTCTGGTCGTCCACTACTTTACCTCCAAATCTCTCGAACGACCTTTCTCCTTGTTTGAAATCTATCGGTCGTCCGCTCTTCACCTTCGGACGACCTTTCATTCTTCTAGCATTACTTTGGCCGTCCATATCTTTAAATCAAGAGCCCAAGGATGTCCTTTCTCCAACACTGACAATATTTCGGTCGTTCACTGTTTTAACTCTAAAACTCTCAGACGACCTATCTCTTCATTTAGAGTTCTTCGGTCATCCGCTCTTCAACTTCGGATGATCGTTCACTTTCTTTGGTCGCAACTATCATGACTTGTCTTTTTCATCGGGCGTCCTCTTTCCATTGTGGCGCCCGTTCTTCAACCTTAGTACTGTTGACTTCAAACCTTCAGTCACCCACTATTTTCACCGGGCAACCTTTCCTGTTCAACCTCGTCTTCGATCGTCCATCAATCATCCTCGGTCGACCGCTCAGTACTTGGCTCCTTTTCTTCAGTCTTTGTTACACACAGAGGTCGAACACTTCACATCCTTTTGACGATCGTTCCATACTTATGATTTTTCCTTTATGTCTTCTTTATGAATATGTCGTTTGTTCTTCAGCTTCGGTTGACCTATCATTGACTGAACATAAAAATCTTGTCTTTCATAGATCAAATCAAAAAGTTCATTAGTACAAACTAAGCTTCCTTACAAATTTGTGATCATCAAAATAATCTCGGGATCCTAGATTCAATACACATATCCTTGTTTTGCTCATCGTCTGTAGGTTGAAAAGCAGGAGATACAATTCTCCAATTAGTATGAAGTTCAACATGTAATAGTAAATAGCAACAGGGAAAAATATGTATGCATATAATATAGAGAAGAATATTGTTTCATCAGTTCCTCATATTAAACAATAACTTTACTTTTACCTTTTCTTCTGCGACTTCATTTCAGGAATGATCAAAACATCAGTTACACTCTCAGATGCACATTGGTTTCAGTGTTCAATATGTTCATGATCCATAGTTCATTATTCTCTTCAGTATCATTAGTGGCTAGAACATAATTACACCATTGTGCACATTACTTAGTATGTTCAAAGCTCAATCAATACTAAGGGGCCGTTTGGTATGAGGTAATCTATCTGGATTACCGGTTATTTAAACTAAAATTCCCAGGACCCACCACATTACCGCGTTTGGCTGGAACACATTACCAGTGATTTTTACTTTTCTGGTAATATAAATTACCACCTTAGTGGTAATCAAGATAGCACCCATTAGAGGTGTCTTTCCAGATTACCAGTCGGATGACATGCATTTTGACAAATTTATCCATTCAAGCGAATTTTTTAAAATATTCATATTTTACTAAAAATATTATTTAACATCATTTTGATCTCCTAAAATTATTTTATGAACNTTTTGACAAATTTATCCATTCAAGCGAATTTTTTAAAATATTCATATTTTACTAAAAATATTATTTAACATCATTTTGATCTCCTAAAATTATTTTATGAACTATAAACTTCATATATTTTGTCAAAACTCATTTTTTTTAACTTTACCTTTTTGTTTATATAAAATAACATATGATTAAAGTTCAAAATTTTTTGAGGGTATTTTAGTGATTTTTTATTTAATAATTTAAATTATAATTTATGTTACTAGTACTTACCAAACACTATAATGTGATATTACCGGTAATTTATAAAGTGGTAATCTATTTTATTGGTCATCTAGATTACCGGTTAATAAAAATGGGAATGCGCCAAACGTCCCCTAAGGATTTCTATTTACCTTGCCATAAGTTATCAATTATTACTTCAGTTGGGAGCCTTTAACATATCATGCAAGATTCAGGTTGGCCCGACACAAAAATGGCTAGCTAGGCCATAACACATATCAAGTGGGATAAATCCCTTAATATAAGGGCATAAAACCCTAAATAGGAGGAAATAAATTCTTAATAAGGAGAGAATGAATCCCTAAACAAGAGGGACACCTCTATAAACAAAGAGGGAATAAATTCCTAGCCGGGGCCATCCTTTTCATGTGACATCATTAATAATTTTTCATCTTATACTGGTTGAACAACATACTCATTTCTAAGTTATCTTTCAGATATTCCAAGAGATCAATCATTATATTTTTTCAATCATTATATAATAATTCAATTACTTTCGTTATCATCTCATCAAGCAAAACACGACTCACGTCTAAATAGACACGGTTCTTGTCGAGGTCTCTATAGCAAAGTTCACGTTGTGAACAAGTGGAACACAGTCCTTGTCGGCTTAACATGAGTCATTTTGCATGCTATCCTCGTATGCACGTCCATTCCCTAAGTGAAACGTCACACATTCAATCATGATTTATGAGCTAACACAACCCATGTTTGGCACAACATGATCCATGTTATCGTTAGGGTTTCGATTCATCTTCACGTTTTAGGAAAGCGACTCATGTTAAGTAACAGAGCCCGTATTGTTATGTTTAATATTTTGTGTCGGTGCCATCTCTGCTTCAAGGAACACAAGCCGTGTCAAGGGGTGACACGGTATGTGTTCCTTCTCCAATGGTTTTTCCGTTGGACCTGTCACAGATCAAGCAATGATGTGGACCGAGTTGAGTCTGCATCGCATTGTCCAACGAATGTGGTTTCTTTCCCTTTCGTTACCTGATGGACGCACCTCGCATCCCAAAGGATATTGTCCGCTCTCTAGGCCTTCTCCTCGCCCGAGAAAACTCGACCCTCGTTAGGTGATGCGGCAAGCGTCATGGGTTGAGCGTAGGTTGTGTCTGTTGGAGACACGATCCACGTTTGACCATTTGATCCTCATTATTTTTATTGATACAATACTTTAACTATTCTTTTAATCCAGATATATTTCATGATTACTCTTTCCTATATTTAATCATACGCATAAATAATACCCTAAGGTTGATCTTCTATTTTACATACCTTAATCGCATTTGGTAATCCTCCTCATCTCCCGTGCTTCGGTGTTCTTCTTTGGTATGGCCTCCTCTTCTAGTGCAGAGAGAGAGAGAGAGAGAGAGAGAGAGAGAGAGAGAGAGAGAGAGAGAGAGAGATTTATGTTGCTTAGGCTTGAGGGAGAGAATAATGTGACCATCTTCTCTCTAACCCTTTTTAAGTCTAATTCAACTTAATCGCATATTCTTTTATTTTATCTCAGTCTGATTCATAACATGACTCGTGTTCAATATGAACACGACCCGGGTTGAATTTTTTTTGCAAACAAAATAGCACGTGTCCCACTGGTGTTACACAAAGGCACTTTCACGTGAAATATAAAACACGATTCATACATGGCCTAGATCAAAAGGTATTTTGCAAAACATAGTTTCCCTACCAAAGAAACATGCGCTTAAGGTCTCTCTGCTAGTCACCATGACCCAACGTATGAAGCGTCTTCATAGGCTAGTGCCACGTGGCTAATGTTGCATGGACTTCGTCACCACGAGTGATGCAATGGCTGTGGACATCCAATGGAATTAGGGTGATTGTCCAAGGTTAAACAATGGTATCATAATGTTCGCTAATTCCATCTCTAGTGCATCGCTTAGGGAAAACTATTAGGCGTCGTTGAGACCTCTCCATCGTGTGGCCAAATAAGCATGTCACTGACTTTGAATTTGGTGCCGCCAAAGCATGTGTCACCCGCGAGGAGATTCTATCCAAAAGTTTTCCTTCTACCATGTCATGGGGATTGGGGTAATTTATATTTTTTGTATTGTATAATTATATAAATTCATAATTGTTAATTATGTTTGTATTTATATTTTTATATTTCCACATTTGTCTTCTTATTATAAAGAGTGCATATTACTAAAGTGTCTGACTTTGAATGACAAAAGAAAACTAAATGCACTTTTTGTGAAGCAACCTTCAAAGCATATAAATAATTTTGATATTGAAATGACATGTTATTATAATGAATAACATTATAATAATGGGAAGATTTCATAAATTATTTTCAAATAAAAAATATAAAAAATTCTTAGCATAGCTACTTAAGAAATTCATAAAGCCTTCATTGTATTCAATATGATTATCATTATTAACTTTATAACAACTAAATGAGACATTGAATCTCTCTAAATAAAGTGATCTAGTCATACCTTGATGCTTTACTGTTTATGATCATGATTCTTCTATTACAAAAGTTTAATCATTTTGAATAGTTATTCAAAAGGAATTTCAAATTTTGAATAATGCATTCAAATTATGAATTTATAACTTATATCGATATTAAGTTTCAAGTATGCTTGTGGCTTTTAAATTGAATTTGTCCATTTCGAATATCAAAGTATATTTCCATCTTATAGTATGTCAGAGTTAACAAATATAAAATTGTGGGATCATATATTAAAATATATTTGCACTTTATACTAGAGTTAGCAAATATATAAATTTTCAAAATTGTGGATATTGAATATTAAAATATATTTACATTTTATACTTTATAAAAGTTAGAAAGATATAAATTATCAATATTGTGGATATCAAATGTCATACATTTGCACTTTGTACTCACTAAAAGTTAGCAAACATAAAAATTAAAAGAAAAACTATGGGTATTATATATGAAATGTTTATTTGCACTTTATAATCTACAAAAGAGTGAGTTAGAAAAATAAATATTGCCAATAATTTTTCTTGTGTTATTTGAATAGAGAAATCAATTTTAGATTATTAAAGTGTGGGAGTATATGACTTAAAAAGTCAATAAAAGAGTTTTGAATGATCTCAATAAAAAAATCACAAGTGAAAAATCATTAAAAGAGGTTTCAATAAAAATCATAAGAAATTTTAAGAGAATTTTTTATCATCTCAACAAAACCATAAGTGAGAAAACAGTAACAAATTATTATCACAATAAAAATCATAAGTGAAAAACCATGAAGAAAAGTTTTTTTTATCGTTTTATTTAAATCATAAGCGAAAAAAAAACAATAAAAAACTTTTTGATGTATCAATTAAAAACCATAAGTGAGAAATCATTGAACAAGGTTTTTTTCATACCAATAGCAACCATAAATAATAATTTAATCAAAAAGTTTTCTTCATCATCTTAATCAAAATCATAATTGAAAAAAAATGAAGGAGTTTTTTTGTGTCATCTCGATGAAAATCATAAGCCAGGAATCATTGAAATAGAGTTTTTGTCATCTCAGTAAAATCATAAATGTATTTTATATAAAAGTTGGAAATCATTGAAATGATGCATATGAAGGCCACATTACTTAGTTTGCTAGAATTTAGAATCGATGTAGAACTTAGGTTAGAATGTTAATTTTTCTACTGAATCAGATGAAGATAATTTTTAAATTTATATACACTATTTATCAATGAGTTTTAATTGAGTTAAAATTAATTTTATATATTTAATGAAAGTTATAAATTTATCTTGTACTATTATGTCATTTGTCAAAGTGCAAAAAAATTATATGTAAAGAGTGAGTTAATCAAATTAGTTGTTCTATATGTAAGTAAAATAATATCAAGTATTCACATATTTTTTATAATACATTTTGATCACTTGTTCATCACAGCAAGAAAGGTGGCATGTCAATTGAAGATTATGGAAAATCTAATGCTTGTAAAGTTCTAGTTCATAATATATTTAAATAATATTTCTTAGCATCATAAATGCTTCATTAAGAAAATTACAATGAATATTTTCTACAAATACATTATACCTTATTCTATAAAATTCTTATATAAATGTAAAAGATAGTACATGTAAAAGTGTCATATTTGTTATAACTAGATGTTATATCTTATGATTGTTATTGTTATGAAAGTTATATATTATATTTTGATAACTATTTAAAAATTTGATTTATGTAAGAAAATATACTATAATTAATTCATTGTGAAAGTTACATAGATGCAAAGGAAGTACTTGAAAAAGAGTTGTCATTATGCATCTATATATTTTTTACGTGAACAACTTTACCCTTATATATTATTGTCATTAGTGCAATTATACGTATGATACAATATGATATGATATTCTTTGAAATAATATTATACCCTAAAGAAATGGTACGATAATGCGACAATAGAAATATACGATATGATTGATAGATACATTTGCATATCATTCATATATGTATTAATATGATAATCATGCTAGATTTATATGTCTGTTTTGGAAAAGAGATATATTTCACAAAACTTGCCATGTTGATATGTTTGTTTTGCAGGAATAATATAATATAACATTTTTGATAATATAATACCTTAAGAAGTAATATGATAATCCGATAATATATGTATATTTCAAGATCATATGATACCTTAATGTGTAATATGATTTCACAATATATTATACCCCAAGAGATATACATATGATCATGTAGTTGATATGAGATGACATAAATGTTTGCATATGTTTACTTTCACAGGCATGCCAATGCACTATTATATATATATTATATATATATATATATATATATATATATATAATATGTTCATATATTATTTTGTATGAATTTATGTTGTATTATCATATGATTTGATGTTCTATATTTGGTGACAGTATTTTATGATATGTCTTGATATGATATTATATGATTCAATAATTATATGGTAAGCTTGAAGTTAATTATAAAATATATTTCAAAGTATTTTGACATATTATATGTTCCAATACTATATGATAGAAATGTTATATAACAATCTAATAATAATTATTATTGAAAAAAATATCTATGAATTACTAAGTTGACAAGAAATTTTTTGATATGATTTTATTAATGTTATAAGCATGATTATATGATTCGTGACCTATTTACCTATTATGGTGTTATATAAATTATAAGTGTGCTTCTAGAATTGTATAGTTTTCTATTATCAAATATTTATACAATTATTTTTTTGACCTTACATATGAGTCTTTACTCATGAAAAATTTGTTTACATATACATATGTATGTATGCATATGTTCCCTTGTACACTTGGATCTTGCAAGTTGACAGAAGATGGTTGATGCTCTTGACATAGCTAGGTTGAGATATGGTGCTAGGTTGTAAATATTTTAAAATTATTTTGTATCATAATTGTTTATACTTGTATATGTATATAAAATAAAATCATATTTTTTAGTAAGTTATAGAGGTAGTGACCAATCTCTTTGGTTAAGATATTATATTAGTCATTTGCTATCTTGAGGGTCAAGACATTACATATAGTATGATGCATGAAGCATGCCTTAGATTACTCCTACATGGATAAGTCACAAAAGAGATGCTGAATATATAGAATATGACATTGACAAAGCTTGATATATCTTGGTAAAATTGTGCGGCTAAGGTCCAAAGTAGATAATATCATTTTTTTTTGTCAAGAATGTTAAATATGATATCAAAGTAGCTCTGTCACGATAGGATGCAACCACTCAATGATGTCATTGAGCCTCTTAAGGGGGAAGGAAGCACGAAATGTTAAGTATATATAAGAACATGAAATTGACAAGGCATGACACATTTCGATAATGATAGATACGTTCTTCAGGCACTTGAACCTGCTTGGATCATAGCTAGATAAATCGAAGTAGACCGAAGACCGAGCGAACTAAGGCTATAGTGGATAATACCACATCTTGTTTAGAGATGTTATGTTGGCATTGACTATTGTTGTGCACATATCTATACATTTGCTATCACAATCTTATTTGCATTTCATGTTTATGAATCTAAATACGACTCACACAATTAGACACATCATATCAAAACCTTTTGAGCTTATAAAATAGTTTCTTTCCAAGCATTTGAAGTATATAATGAACAAGATTGAAATGACTTATTGATAATGAGTATGATTAGAATTTGAGAAAGTTTCATAAGTCATTTTTAGATAAAATAATATATTTTTTAATAGTGCTAGTTAAGAATTTATAAAGGTGTCCTTGTAGTCTAAGGGGAAGAATATCTTTTTAAAGAAAGGGACCTAATTATTCTTTGAAGCTTTATAAGTTTGATTCTCCTATTACAAAAGTTCCAAATTCTAAATTGGCCCACAATGAAAACACATCACCATGTAGTGGCTAGAGTGTCTCTAATGTGAAAATTGGATATAAATTTATGTTGAAAAAAATATATAAAGGATAAAAAATAACTCCAATGCTATATATATATTTTTCTTTATATGAACACTGCACACTATGTGCAAGAGCTATCAACAATAACATGCATCAGCTATATATAGTTAACTTTAAGTAGATCTACTTAAATAGACCTACACTACGAATATACATTTTGGATAAATCAATTTTTCGAAAAAATACAAAATACTTCATGAGTAATGTTGTCGCCTCTCGTTAGCAGCAATAAATGGAGCGTCATCATACTAAAGAACGTCTCTAATAGAAAGGGCTACATCAACAACGCGATAGCAACTACAAGTATTAAGAGAGAAGGTGCACATGTAGTTGCATTCATCTGCTTCACATATATTGCATGATACAACTCCAAAGGTAGTGTTTGACAACAAAATTAGGGAGTTGTCCGAATTCTAATGAATAATTTGATTTGATAGATTAATTTTAATTATATTTAAATTAATTAAAATATAATAATTATAAATAGATTATAGGAGTGTTTGGATAAAAAATAAAAATCAGATATATAAAATATATTTTAGATTAAAGATAAATCTTATTGAATTTAAAAATTATAATAATTATTATAAAATTAACCTTACGAATTAATATTTTCATAAAAATATTTTTATAAAATATATCAGTTAAAATTATTAAAAATAATAATTAATATAAATTAATTTCACAAACTAATATTTTAATAATAACATTTTCATAAAAATATTTTTTTAAATAATTAATAATTGTACTAATAAATAATTTGTATTATAAATTAAATATACAGTAATAAATTATTTTCTTACAAAATAAATTTAAATAATATAAAATTACTCTCATGAATAATATAATTAAATGATTTATAAAACTTATTTTAATCTCACATTTAAATTAATAAAATATTATCATAAAGACAATTAAAAAATAATAAGATAATTGATAGTTTTTTAATTATTTATTAATTTAGCCTAAAATTAAAATTTATTATTTAAAATTAAAAGATGAGTAAAAGTAAAAAAAAATCTGCATCTAAATGAAAAAAGACTGCGATTGCAGTTGGAACCGACGATGGGAAACTCGGGTCACGTGACTCAGGCTTCTAGTCCCGAGTTTCATATTCGATTTCCCAAAATGTCACATCGTTTGAAGAATCGAACAAAACCGAAATAGAAAGAAAACGATTTTGGCTCTGATTTCATTCCCAGAACAACGAAATTGTCTTGTATATACATAAATCAAGCTAACAAGTGAGTTAATTATTTGAATTTATCACTAAATTAATGTCTATTAGGAAAAATAAATAAAAATGTAAATATTGATTAACAATCTCCAGAGTACAATTAATTATCCATCTATCTTTTTAGTGCACCATCTCTTTTTAGCATTCTCTATAGCCTCCTCTCGCATCTTGGAGAGTTCAGAAAGCCAATGTTGATACTGCGACTCAATCATCTCAAGCTCCACGTTCAACTCATCTTGGTCCTTGTCGATCAAGGACGAAGACGAGGAACCCTTCAAAATCTTAGAATTATCTTCCAAGCAGCCAAAACTGTTCTCCAACTTTCTCATATTATTGTCATTTAAAGGAAGACAAGAGTCGTTTCTACCTGAAACTCCTTTAGCTGTAGCATAATCTATGATGCTCCCTGAATCAGCATCAGTTGCATAACCACTTAAGGTTTTGAAACTTTCGCCGATCGAATTGTTCGACCCAAAAGAAACTTTATATGCTCCACTAGTCAAAATAGGAGTGGTGGATGTCCTCATAGTTTTATAGACAATGTGACTACCAGTGAGGTCACCTTCAGAATATCCCATGTCTGATGGCAAGTAAACGGAATGTTCTTGTTTAGCATCATTAGAAGTGCTCAACTGGGATGCAGTTGTAGGATATGGCTCTTCAGACATAGCTGACTTCCTTATTATCCCACTAAATGAAGAACACATTGTGGAAGGCTTCCAATCCGGTATCAACTTCATGATTAAGAAGTCAATGAACTCTGCTATGAAGGCAACATCATGATTAGATAGATCCAGCTGATCTACCATTTCTGTAGCAACTGAAAGTGCCGTATCAGAATCCAGGTAGAAGAGAAAATGAATGTTCTTTACCTGACCTGAATCAAAACAATGCACAATGATACACAAAAGTCAGTCTTTCCTTACAAATTGATGATTGATTTATGAACAATGTGTCAAAGCAAACTCACCATTCACATCGACGATACGTAAAACTAGTGAAATTGAATTGTTGTTATTTCTCTCTCCTCTAAGCCTGAACTCATGACTTCTATTACTTCTTCGCAGTTCCAATTCTGATGAACGAGTTGTTAAGTTCTTCCCTATATCAGTTACTGTTGAAAGTGATTTGTAATCGGAGTCCATGTCTATGGAGATGGGTCCTGTAGGAAAATTGTTTGGTTTTGGGACATTAGAAGGCATAAGTGGGCCAACATAAACTTCCTTCGTATGGCTCTGAAGAAATAGATCTTTTAGAAGCTCCTTTGCAGGCAATCTTTCAGAAGAATGAACCAAACACTTTTCAATAAACTGCCTTACGTCAGGATCTGTCACTTTATCAAGGGCTGCAGGTTTTATCCCCTAAAGCATGATAAAAAAAATTATCTTTGCAAGATAAAATTACGGAAAATTAAATTAGTTCCTAAGAAGGCATAATAGCAAGCAACTTACAGAGGTAACTTTCTTATAAATTTGAGCTGGATTTCTACATTCACTGTAAGGATACTCAAGAGTGACCATCTCTAGCATACACATCCCAAAGGAATAAATATCAACTAATTCATTATATTGTTCTTCATATAACTCCGGGGCCATGAATTCAGGAGTACCTAGAGGGTACCACAACATATCTGTTACTAAACAAATATAGAATCTAAGGAAGATCCATGAGTGCTAAACGAAATGGAGAACACTAACATTAATTGAAAACCTTATGATCATCATGGTTTAAATTGCAAACATAAACAGAATCGTTGATCGTTTCCTCACCAATGACACTTCGAGCAGCAGGTTGTTGCATTACAGTTGCTAATCCAAGATCACCAATTTTAACTTCTCCATGATTTCCATTAACAAAAATGTTATCACATTTCAAGTCTCTGTGAAGAATCGGAGGGTTGTGACTATGAAGAAATTCGAGTCCACGAAGAATCTGACGAGCCCAATTCTTTATTGCTTTCATGTCAACACGCTTATGCTTCTTGCGATACCTGCATGTTCATAAATATATATATTTATTATATAATGAATAGGAGCATGTATAAGGACAATTAAGATCACAAAAGTGAGCACTTACTGCCTCAAACTTCCAGAAGTGAAAAGCTCAGTGATGATGTTGATTGTCTTCTTTTGATCATCCACCCAAAAATTGTAGAATTTGATGATGTTCTCGTGCTTTAAAGAGTTTAGCAGATGGACTTCAGAATATAATCTTTCAAGGTTTTCCGGAGATTTTACCACCTCATCGATTCTTACTTGGTTCCATGCAACTTCTATACCTTCACTCTCATCAAATGCTTTATATCTGCACAACACACGCAATTTAATATTTTGAACTAAACCAAGAATGTCACAAAAGGAAAACAAATTTATGATGTACAAACAGGAACGAACGGGCGCTAGCATTTAATTACACTGTCTTAAATGCTCCTTTCCCCAACATCTCTTTGTACTGCAAAAAATGTAATCAAAATAAGAGGATATTCATTACAGAAAAATAGGACAAAACATATATGATGATAAATCAGAGAACAATTTGAATAAGCACCCCAAATAATTTTTACATAAATGACAAATTTACTTCCAATAAATTAAAATTCCAATGTGTATCCGAATAGAAATTGCGCAATAGGTTCGCTTCCACGATTGAACAGACAGTTTATTGGGTGGATTTTTTCAGCAAACATTGAATATGCAAGTTTCATTGTAAGAAACAGACCCAATCATGCATGCAGGGGAAAAAATTCCAGCTTCATATGCGATACACTTACGCGAACATATCTTCTGGTAGGATCGCTTTCGACATACTCAGCATCCACCGGACCGACGCCGCCGCCGCTGCTCCCGACGGAACTACCTATGCCGCCGTGTTCCATTTAAAAAGAACAAAGCAAAAAAAAAAAAAAAAA